>VXBU01004559.1:54908-78743 GCA_013400315.1 Bombycilla garrulus | reverse complement strand
ACCGGCACCGCACCGGCACCCCGGCTCGGCCCCGCGGAGCTCCGGAGCAGCCGGGACCACCCCCCGCCCCGGCACCCCACCATGAGCAACCTCAACAAGGACACCGAGCACACCAACGGCGGCGGCACCGTCGAGGAGGAGGTGGGCGCCGGCNCAGGGACG
The DNA here is from genome assembly GCA_013400315.1 of Bombycilla garrulus. Lineage (NCBI taxonomy): Eukaryota > Metazoa > Chordata > Aves > Passeriformes > Bombycillidae > Bombycilla > Bombycilla garrulus. The sequence goes on along the minus strand of VXBU01004559.1, from coordinate 78,581 downwards.
GGGCGGTGGGGATGGAGCGCCAGGGTGTCGGGGGACGGCGGGTGGAGCGCAGCGTAGTCGGGGAAGCGGAGCTGGGGTACTGGGGATGGCGCAGAGCGGTTTCGGGGACGGCGGAGTTGGCACCGGGGCGTCGAGGAAACCGTGAAGGAGCGCAGCTAGGGTCCTCTATTCCTCTTTTGGGGAATAGAGGACCCGGTGTCAGGGCTGGACCCCCGGGTCGTCGGGGAAGTGGAGCCCAGATGCCGGGGGTGCTGCGGGCTGGGAAGCTGGGGCCGGGCTGCGGGAGCCAGAGTACGGAGGTGGTGGGGAGCTGGTGCTGGAGTCCCCGGGCTGTCCCGAAGAGCGGCTGGGGCTGGGCAGGGCGAGTCCCCGCCTCAGCCCAGTGTCCCTGTAGCCCTGGGGGGCAGATGGCTGGCAGGTCCCTGCTCCACCCAGAGCAGCCCGGTGCCCGTGGGCATGGTGTCCTGTTGCCAAGTCCCTGTAGCTGGAGGGCTGCTGGATCCTGCACCGTTCTGCCCGTGTGGGCTGCAAGGGAGACAGTGGGACAATAGCGAAGGAGCCCCTGCCCTGCTCTGTGTGTGCTGGCGGCCTGGCTGGGCTGGAGGGCTGGGAGCTCACCTGCCAGCAGCCCCAGATGCCACTGCAAGCCAGAGCCTGGATGCGGCTGGATTCAGGGCTGGGAGGGCTAGTAAGGGTCGGTTGTCTGTGGCCACATGCCAGATCTCACAGCCCTCCACATTTGCACTGTGGCTGCTGGAGCCGTTGGCCGATGTCATCGCTGCACCCCTGGAGCAGGTATTGGCATAGTAGGTTAGTAGCTGCCCTCCATCTTGGAGAGGGCTCTGGAAAACGCCTGGCCTTGGAAGCGTTTTGCTGCAGTCTCCGTGCCTGGCCCTCAGGACTGGGGAGGTGCTCAGTCCCCTCCCCTCGTTGTCCTCCGTGCGCTCGCGCCGCCGCAACATGGCGCCTGGCTTGCTCCACCACCCACCGGGGCCGTGCGGGCCCTGCGCGCCAGCTGACTCGGGGCTGTCGTGTCCCCTGGGTGTCAGCCCCGGCCAGGGTGACCCGAGTGATGGGGTGGAATGGATTGGCAGGTGGTGGCTGGAGCGGTTTGTCCGCAGCGTGGAGCGGGGCGGAGGTGATGCGATGGTGCAATGGGATGGGGATGCTGCTGGAGGGATGTCCCAGCATTGCTGGGTGGCACCGGGGTGGGTGGGCTGGGAGCCAGAGCAGCTGGGGCCCTGTGCCGCTCCTGCTGGAGGGAGGCTCGGTCCAGTGGGGAGTCACAGGCTGTGCATGCGTGCGCAGAAGACGCAGTGTGGCTCCTTGATCCAATTATTCACTGGCCTGCAAAGCTCCCCGAGGTTGATGGCACTTAGTGCATCCCATCCCAGTTGTGTTGCTCCAGCTGGGCTGGTGCCTCACAGCTGGTGGTCAGGTGAGCTCCTGATGCTGGGGCAGAGCCGGTCTGCTCCCCACTGCGGGGTGATTGTTTGGCAAAGCAGGTGCTGGAGCATTTTGGAGCCTGGAAGTCCTCACTCTCTGGAGAGGCTGGTCCTCCCAGGAGTGGACCTTGATGGCTGGAAAACTGAGTTAAAGATGGCGTCCCTGGGGAGTGGGCAGGGGTCAGACAGAAGGGGCTCCTGCTCTCCACTGTGCAGCCTCCAGGAGTGTGCGGGGAGCAGCACTGTCTGTCCACCCTGTTGGATGGCCTGTGACTTCGCCGGTTGTGTCTGTCACCTTGCACCCAGGGCTGCAGCAGAAGACCTGCCACTCTGGTCAGGCTGGGGCTGGGTGGGGGGTTGATGTCCCAGTCCCTGGTGGGGCTGCTGTTGGAAAGTCCTTTCTCACCCAGAATCCAACAGAAATAACGATGTGGGTGGTGAGCAGGGTTTGGGCTCCATGGTGCCTACCCTGAGCCTACTCTGAATGCTTGTTTTTGCAGTACCCCCTGGCTGACCAGGAGCTGTTCCTCGCTGCAGAGCCTAATGGAGGCACAAGGAGTGACCTTGTGTTCAGGATCCCAGCATGGTCTGGGGGCCCAAATTCTTGCCCAGAAGCCTCCCTTGATACAGAGCGATAACTACATTTAGTGCAAAGTGGAATCCTTCAGTCCCAACGTGTGCAGGAGGGTGTGCTGGAATATTTTCCCACACTGCAGGGATAACACCGGCAGATCCTGGCGCTGCGGACACTCCTCCATCCCCCCCCACCGTGCACCTCCTTCACCGCCTCCCCAGGCGCTTGCAGAAAGGCGCCGTGTGCCCCAGATACAGCGGGGCGAAGCTCCCAAATTCAGCCTTTCCCTTTATCTTATCTGTGAGCCCCTGGATCTTGCAGCCGCTTCCTGGCTGGTGACATGCGGAGGACAGGAATGCCTCTCGCTCCTCTCGAGGTCGTTAACGGGAATGTTAAACAAACAGGGCCTAATGTCAGTCCCTGCTGTTCCTCACCAGACACCTCCCCAAACGCGATCCCTCCCCACTTGCTGCTATCTTCTGTTTAATTTTCCAGGCAGCCGCCAATCTGCGTGGCTGCATCTCTCCTGGCAGTCCTGAAGGGTAGTGTGGGACAGGCAGCTGCCTAGGTGCTGCACTCCCACCCCTGTGGCGGGCAGAGATTTTTCCGGCAGCCGGAGGAGCTCTCATGCTTCCCGAGGACATTGTGTGTTGTGTCCATGGCTGCATAGCAATAAAACCCTGTGCGTTCGCCCTGCTCTCTGGAGTGCCTGATCGCAGACATGTTGGTTCTACTCTAGAAATTAGTTCTGCCTCTCCTGGGGAGTCACCGGGAAGTTGTAGGTCTGCAGGGAGCGGGAGGAATCTGGAGCCGGTTGTGTAGATGCCCAAATGGGCAGCTGAAGTCTGTGGCTATCCTCTGTGTCCTCTTGGCCTGTTTGCAGCTCCATGGGTGGTGGCTGCTGCTCTTGAGGTGGAGCCTGGGGATCCTGGGCTGCTGAAGGTGGAAAGTGTGAAATGTGAGGCTGTGCTGGGAGAGCCCAGGTGAGGACCTGGCTGAGCTCTGCCAGAGAGGATCATCTTAGAAAGAAATACTTCCATGTGCTGGGCTGAGGCCCTGGTGCGGGTTGCTCAGAGCAGCTGTGGCCGCCCTATCCCTGGAAGTGTTCAAGGCCAGGTTGGATTGGGCTTGCAGCAGCCTGGTCCAGTGGAAGGTGTTCCTGCCCATGCTGGATGGTCTTTAAGGTTGCTCTTAAACCAAATAGTTCTGTGATCTTCCCTGTTGGTCCATGGAAGGCTGTGGGTTAGAAAACTGTGTTGGGGAAGCAGAACACTTTGCTTCCAGGCAACCTCCTCAGTAGAAAGCCCTACATCCCTTTTTCCTTAGCTGCTGCACTCCAAGGCTGCCGGAGCTGCCTGGGAATGCTGCTGGTGAGTGGGCTGTGTTATGTGCTGGATGTCTGTAGCACTTCATGGACTGGTGCCAGGCATCTCTTGACTTCTGTAATCTCTGCTTGAGTGGACCTAGATACCTCGTGCATGTGTGGATTCCAGCTCTGCAGCTGCAAACAAATAAGGTTAGTGTAAGTTCTGGAGTCGAATGTCTCCTCTGATGCTGCTCTTCGCTATGAGGAACATGAAGCTGTACTAGTCACAGTCACCACTCGCTAATCCTCTTGCACTTGGCCTGGCTGAAGCAGGATGGTGCCTCAGAGCTGTTTTCATGCATCCTAGAAGTGCTCTAAGTGTGAGAGGCAGCTTTCTGTCAGTGACAGATTGTTGGCTGAGCAGACACCCTGGAGTCACCACGCACACAGGGGTTCTGGGAACTGATGTGTTCCCAGACATGCTCTTGGTCTTGAGTTGAGCACTGAGTTGCACTGACAGGAGGAGGGATGTGGGAATTTCCCCTTTATCTCCTTGTGTCCTGGTGCCTGTGAATACCCTCTGGAGGAGCTTCCTTCTCCTTTCTCACTCATTCAAATCGAAGTTTCTTGGACACGAGTCTGAGTGTTGACATCCCAACTCAACTAGACCCTGTGATAACTTTCTTCTCCTGCCACCTGGGCTATTAAGTTAGACCCAGCTTCAGAAATGAGTCTTCCTCCTTGGCTAATCTGAGGAGCTGCTGAGCAGGACCTTCCCTCTTTAGCCTCAGAATTAATGGGTTTTTGGTGGTGCCAGTGGGAGTTAGGAAGGGCCAAGCTCAATGGTTCCCATGCTAGGTCTCTGCTTTGCCCTCACCAAAGTAGGAAGGCTGTTCCTCTGGGATGTCTGGGAGGTAGCTAAGAGTAATTCAGGCTTTGTTGTCTTTCCTCATAGCTCTGCTTGAGGTTCTGGCACTGTGGGAATTCAAGAGTGACTCTTGCTGGAACTAATGTGCAGTGAAAGAGCCTTTGAGTTTGCTGGTCTTGGCCACGCCAAGTCACAGAGACTTTGCTGCTTGGATCACAGAGCAGTGAGCAGTGCTGCTGCCTGTTCTGGAGCTCTGCCTGAAATAAAGGCTCCAGCTGAAGCTTCACTGTGGCATGGCTGTAGAAGGGAGGTGGTTCGACCTCACTACAATACTCAGCATTGTCCTGCACCGTGTGGGATAGTGGAAACCAAGTTCTTCCTGCGTGCCTGGCCCTGTGAGGGGCAGGGCAGTGTGGGGACAGCTCCAGCACTGAACCTGGCCCACACTGAGGTGTGCCCCTGAGCCAGCCCAGCACAGCTGATGAGGAGGGAGCAGTGGCACCAGGTGACCCTGCCCTTGGCTTGGCAGAAGGTGCTGCAGGCACCAAGGATGCTCTGGCCACTGCCCCAGAGGGTCGTGGTGTGCTGGGTGGCTGGAAACCTGAGGACCTGGTGGGTGGTCTTACCCTTGTGGAGTACTCGAGCCCTGCTGCACAGCCCAGGAGAAGCTGTGGAAATGTTTGACCTCCCAGTGTGGGATGGTGCCTTCCCTCCTGTGCTGCAGGTTCTTATGTTGCTGTGGGGTTGGTCTTGGGATGTGTCTGTGGGTCAGAAGCTGCTGGTGTGAGGATGTGTGTCCTTCCCATCCACTTCCAAGGACAGGAGGCCTATGTCTCCCTCAATGTGTAACTGCCCTGGGTCACCTGTAGCAATGGTCTGAAGTGCAGCACGAGCCATGGATTGGGGGAGAGCAGCCAGAGGGCAGGTTGTGTCTTCGGGTTGGCACTTTTGGTCCATATTTTGGTAGCACAGCCCTTCCCTGCTGTCTAGTGGTGCTGTCTTGCTAAGAGCTCGACTGATGCAGTGTTGGCTTAGTCCTGTGGGTGGTTGTCATCTTCCCGATGTCCCCAAAGGTCTCTCTCTGTTGGGGGTGGCACTCCAGGAACTGCTGTCTGCAGTGAAGAGCTGCTGTGAGCGGCTTTCAGCTCTCCATGAAACTCCTGGGTTTTATGGAGCACTTGCTTGTTGGGCTGTGGAGGTGCCTGACATGCTGCATGGCGCTGGGGCATGGCCATTGGTGTGCTGCCCCAAATTGCCTTGATTTGAGGAGAAATTCCTCTCTCTCTGGATGTGTCCTGGGAGGCAGGGGACTGAAAAGTGCCCAGGAGTCATGGTGTGGTTGGGTGAAGCAGATACAGATGTATCACTGAAAGATCTGAGGTGAGAACATTTCTTGTGAGGGTCCTGCTTCCAGAACCATGTCTTCTGCCAGTCTCTACCCCAGGGAGGAGCTCGTTTCACCACTGTCTCCTGCCAGGAGAACAGGTGCCTGGCTGTGGGCAGGAAAAGCTGGTCCCTAGCAGGAAACTCCATGGCTCCTGCCGATGGTGACAGGTGTCTGCAGGTCCCTGACACCAGCGAGTGGCAGGTGAGGGTGTCTGGAGCCCAGGGTATGGTGTGGTGGATGTGAGTGTCCTTCAGGATGTTGGCTGTGACACTCCTGCCTGTCCCCTCTGGCTTAGTGAACCTCTTGGCAAGGTGAAAGGTGATGAAGGCAACCTGAGGGTGCTCAGCCAGCGCCTCCCTGTGCTGGGGAGCTGCTCCCTGTTGGACAGTAATCTCTTGGGAATTGTGGGGCTGACCTTTCCAAGTGTTTCATCAGCTTTGCGCCCCTGTTGTGGTCCAACCCTGTCTGGGTGCTGTCCTTTTCTTGAGATGCTGCAGGGCCACAAGAGGGGACTTGACAGCAGGAGCAGGCATCCATGGCAAAGCCCCACCAGCAGGGCTTCCTCTGCTGGGGACCAGCTCTATTCTTGGGTGCTGTCCTTTGTGCCTGGCCTTATCAGCTCGCATGTGCTTCCTGCTATCCCGGACTGGGGCTGGTGTCTCTCCCTGCTTCCCCCTTGCTGGAGTGCCTTCCTCCCCTGACCGCAGGGGCGGCTGAGCCCCGCTGACATCCCCTGCCTGATGTGGGGGAAGAGCAGCGCTGGGGAGGGGCTGCTCCGGCCGTGAGCAGTGTGGAACACCGCAGCCTTGGGGATAAAATGCCGGTGCACTCGGGTTGGCTTGTGGTCAGCCTTCTTCCCTCTGGGCCAGCGGGACGTTGGTCCTCGAGTGCCTTTCGTGCCAAAGGAGGAAATGCCTGAAGCCCGCCTTGCTTCAAGTGCTGGGGGAGGTTCAGGGCCATCTTTCCCCTCCGGGGATGGGTGAGCGTCTTTCCAGCGGGTGGGAAGCTCTGTGCCTGCCTGGGGCTACCTGGCTGCAGCAGCTCCTGGCCTGACCCTTGGCTGGGGCTCAGTGTAACCCTGCCTGAGGGCCGGAGCTCTGCTAGGGCAGCGGACCCCGGCTCTTGCCACCTCTGGAGGGGAGACTGAGGCAGGGAGCAGTGAAGTAGCCGGTTGCAAGCCCGTTCTCTCGGGATCCTTGCCCCGTGGTGTGCAGGCTGCCCCACTTGCCTGCCGAGCTGTCCCTCGCGCAGACCACGCATCTCTCTCTCCCAGTTTTCTCCCCCCTTGTGGTTCCTGGGACTTTGTGCCGAGGACCAAAGCGGCCCCGGCTTGAAGTGGCAGGACTCCGCAGCCCCACGGCCCGCGTGAGACACCGAGAGGAGGATCCTGTCCCGTTTTTCAGCCGCGCCGCTGGACTCCGCGCGTTCCCCTCCCCGCAGCCCTGTTGTGCAAGCTCGCCGCCCCATTCCGCTCCCGTGCCTTATAAGTCCCGGCTCCGGGGCAGCCGCAGCCTCGCTGCATTCCAGCGGCCTCGCGTCAAGTGGCCCCGGCTGCATCGCCGTGGCCAGGACCGGGGCTCTGTGTCCCCCTCTGGCCTCGCCGGTGACCCCGGATGCCAGGGAGGCGCCGCACTGCAATGCTCCCCAGTGGGAAAAGCTGTGGTTCATATCCCTGAGCTCCCGGCGCTGCAGAATGGCTGCCGGGAGTGGAGAGTGCCTTTGGGATGCTGTGGCAGAGCTTTTGTCCCTGTCCTCAGCAGGACGGCACGGGGCTGGTGGCAGAGGAGGAAGGCTCAGTGGACATATTGGTGTGAACTAGTGGGAAATGGCTCATTTCTAGGAAAAAGTGGCATGTGACTGGGGTGGCTTCCTGGAGAGGGGGAATGTCCAACAGCACAATGTCGGGGAGGCATTAGTGCCCGTTCCTGCTCTGCCTGTCCTCGGGTGTCTCTGAACCATGGCTGGTAAAGGCTTGTGTGCTGCAGGTGCTGGAAATATGGATCCAGGACTGGTTTGGGGGGGCTGGAGTAGCCCAAGCTGTGCTGCGGGTGGTGTAGTTCAAGGGCTGACCTCTCCAAAGGGGAGGGTTGGCCTTGCTGGCTCCAGGATGGGGATTCAGAGCAGTCTTATAAAAAAAAACCCAATCTCTGCAGCCTCGGGGGGTTGGGTACCTGTGCCCTTGCATCAGACACTTCTGACATAACCTTTTTTGGGCAGCAGGGCAGCTCAGAAATCCCTTTTGAGAGCTCTTACTGCAAAGCAGCTGTGGCCAGGAGCTGTGGGAGCGGTGCTGGTCTCCTGGCAGCACGAGGCAGGTGCTGCTGCTTGGCTCTCTTGCAGCCTTGGTGCAAAGCTCCTGGCTTGCTGGCCCAAGGTGCGTTCTCTTTGGGGAGATGCAGCTGTGTAAGAACTGACACTGAGAACTCGAGGGCTAAATGTCCCTGTCCTTCCCTCCCCCTGTGTGGGAAGCTGTGCTGGGATCCTCCCTCTCTGAGATGGCCTAGATGGTCTTGTCCTTCCTGGCATGAATCCTGTTTTCCGTGGCTCTCCTCCATCTCTGCCAGGTGTTTGGACTGGGGATATTCCCTGAGAGGCAGGGATGGGGAAGGGAGAACGTTTTCTGCAGCAGTGTGACTCTACTGGGCTATCCTAGGTGAGAGCTGTTCCCTGCCCTGCTTCCCTCGTGCCTGTGTGTCCAGCTCAGATCAGCCCTGGGTGGGATGTGACTGCTCTCACCTGGCATCTCTTTTCAAATGGCTGGCAGCAGAGCCGGAGAATGAGCAGAAGAACATGGTATTCCTGGAGATCTGCTCCTGCTGGATGTCTGGATGTGTAGTTTGGCCCAGGCAGTCCCTGATCCAGCCCTGGATGGATGTTTTTTATGGTGTTTTTGTTTGGTTTGGTGGTTTTTGTCCTGTGCCCTTTCCAGATGCACTGTGGGGATGCTGGATTTGGTGTTTGGTGGCAGGGACTTGGAGTAGAGCATATTTTAGCAGAAGCTATCCTGTCATGGCATGCCTGGATTTGTCAGGCCTGAGTGTACTACTGAACTCTCAAAGCCTGTAGGATTTGGGCTGACTGGAGAGTCCCCGGTTGGTTAATCCACTGGAAGGTGCTTGTCTAGACGCTGATGCCCTCATCCACAGTTTCCTCTCTTTGGGAGCAGGGGAAGAGGCTGCACCAGGTTGCCCATGGTGCACAAGAGGCTCAGACTGGTGAGCTGCCTCCTGCTTTTCTCCTGTGGGGTAACCTAAAGCTCCTTTGCTTTATGGCTGGTGTTGGAAGTGAGCTCCCTCTGGCTCCGTCCCTTGAAAATATTGCTCAGGTCTCTCACCAGCCTCACCCTCCCTTCACTGAATAACTTGGTGTCCCTTCTCTAGATCACTTTTGGATGTGTGGAATTGCAGAGATCGTGTAAAAGCAACTGCTTTACAAGGACTTGTCGCTTCCAACAAGCTCCCTCTGAGCAGGGGCTTCCTTTGCTTGTCCTGAGACCCTCTCTGGAGAGGTTGGGTAGTGACATTTGGATTGCCCAGGCTTTGGAGCAGTGGTAGCCCTCGATGGGTGCTGTGCCTTGGCTTTTTGATGCTGTTTCAATGCCATGGATGGTGACAAACAGGACTTGGAGGCCAAGGGAAACTTCTGGCCAGCGAGAGATTTCTTGCTGTTGTCCTTGGCAACAACTTATGGGCTGTCACTGGGAGGCTGTAACCTCTGATGAAGAGCTTTCCTGGGCACCTGCCTCGCTGTGTCGAGGCTGATGCGAGGGCTGCAGCTCTGGCTCCCCCTTCCCTGAGCCACCACCACGCATTTCCATCCTGTCACGCCTGTCGCAAGGATTTACCAAGTGACGCATCACGGGGCCATTTAGAGACCCAACAGGGATGCAGATTTCTATCTGCTCGGAAGAAAAATCCATTCTGGGGGCTGAGCACACTTGGATCCTGAAATATTGAAAAGGGCCGGCACTTTCACATGGCTGAGGCACATGTGTGCCTCCACACTCTGCAGTCCTCCCCTGCAAGAGATGGCTGTGGGTCTTCTGGGAACACACCGCGGGCGCTCTGTGGAGCTCTTGCTGAAGTGCAAGCGCTGAGGTCTTCGAGGCAGCCAGCAATCCAAGAAAGAGTGGCACTGTCCCCTCTGCCAGGCCTTGGAGTGCTGCCTTAAAGCATCAGTTGTGGGGTGGGATGGTTGGGGAGCCTGGCAGACCGAGCCTGGGCTTGGAAAGTGTTTCTGGAGTGCTCCACATGGCAGCCTGCTTCCAAGGCAGGGCAAAGCAGGAGTGTGTGGTAGAGCCGTCCATACTGAAGGGATGGGAAGGCTGCTCTGGTTCTGCTCCTGGGATGTGCTGGGCTGAGGAAGGGCTCCCCACACTAGTCTGGTGGGGGACAGTGGCAGCCCTTAGTCTCAGCATGCACAAGACAGCAGGAGCACCCCAAACCTTTCACAGTCACTGTCTGTCCTGGGGGGCTTTACCCTGGGAAGGACATTTGTCTGCCTTGGCAGGACCGTCCTGGGCACAGGAGATCAAGGAGGTGAGTTTTCATCTGTGAGTAAGAGAATCTTCCCTGTGTGGCAGTCTCTATCTGGCTGCCCCAAAGAATTGCAGAGGCAGGGCCTCCTGTGTTTCCAGGTCTGTGTCCAGCCCAGGAGCAGGGCAAGCACACGCTGCATAGTCTGGTGGTGAAAGTGGTTTTGGATACAGCCCACTCTGTCTGGGGAAGGGGAAATGGCTGAGCAAAACAAAAAATGTGGGAGCAGAGCCCTTCTGCCCTGCAGATGTAATGGGGTCACTGTGTGCTGGAAGCAGGCCAGGAGATGAGCTCTGGCTTGGGGCTCCTGCTCCTTGTTAATAATGACAAGTGACCTCGGTTGTGCATAACTTCCCTTTCCAGATCTGTGCTGATTTACAAGAAGTCTCTGCAGCTTCATCGTGGAAATCATCTGCCAGGCAGTGTGCAGGGAGAAGGTGCTCATGATGAGTCTGACTGTTGAGCAGAGTTCTCCCAGGCCGTGAGCCTTCGGCCCTTTCTTCTTCCTGGTTATTCAAGTGAACTATTATCTATAATTTTAATGGATTATCTATTGAAATCCTCCCCTGGCGCTGTATATTTTGCTTTGACATGAGTGTGTTTGGACTTGGTCCATGACTTGAACAACCTGGGAAGAGCAAATGCCGACAGGGGTTTGGCCCAGCACAGCTGCTCTTGGCTGGGCATAACAGAATAACTGCTCTGACAGCGGGTTTAGGAGCAACTTCTGAAGGGTCTGAGGTGCGTTGGGGAAGGAGCTGAAATGGACCCAAAAATCTTCCTGCAGTGATGTTCTGGGGCTGTTTCAGAAGTCAAAAGCTATGAGTGGGGCAGTGAGGTGTTTCTCAGAATTGAAGGCTGTCTTTGAATTGGTGATGGAATTAAAGTGCTAGGGTAGGTTGAGGAGAGGAGATCTGTTACACGATCTGGAGAGAACTGGGGTTTGTACTGGTCCCATCTGGACCTTTGGGATGTGTCAAACTTAGTTCTTGTGGCGGTGTGTGGTCTTTTCCAGTACAGCCATCGAGGTCCTGTCAGGCTGTGGGGCTGGTGTCCATGCCTTGATCAACCCAGGCCATGATGGCGGGGACTGAATTTTTGTCAAGGTGGGGACCAAAGGGTGTGTCTTATCCTGGACAACACTCCTCTAATGCAGGGAAGGGTAACGGACCTTTGATGCAAGGTGTTCTGTTCTTACTGCACTTAATCTTCTGAGCTGTGCTCCTGCTTTGGCACCAGACAGCTCCTTTCAGTGCAGCTGTTTGGCCTCTCCCCTAGGTACGGACGCTGTTTGTCAGTGGCCTTCCTGTGGATATCAAACCCAGAGAGCTCTACCTTCTCTTCCGACCATTCAAGGTAAGAAGGTCTTCAGATCTGTTTTTTGGAGGGAATCATGCTGTTTTATGGATGACCTGGCAGCAAAGGTCTGCCAGGGGAAGTAGGGGTGACATGGGAACCTGAAGCCAGCACAGGATCCCACGACTTGTGCTCAAGTGGGAACCTCCAGTTGGAGCCTGCTGTGGGAATCGTGCTGTCTCTAAGCTTGATGAAACCTGCTTGGTCAGCCCTGCTGCCCAGCTGGACCAGCCCTTTGCTGAGGATGTGTCCTCATCCCCCAGACTCTCCGTCCTTCTCTAATAACCACCTAGGCTGTGTCTGGGGAAGTGGAGTTCCCTTGTCTGCGCTCCTCCAGCACAGGGAGGGTGCTCTGCTTTCTCTAGGCAATAGCCAGGGCAGCGTGCTCAGCTTTGTAGCTGGATGAAGAGCTAGAAAATGGGATTCCTTCCCAAAGGGCCAGGATGGAACAGCTAAAATACCTGCTCTGCCCCCTGTCTTCTCTTGTTCCTACTGTGGCCCCTGCCCTGTGGAGGGTTTGGTGTCACAGGAGCTCCTGGAGCTGTCGCATTGTGTCTTAGTTGTAGCGTGGCCTCTTCAGGAGCCTGACATTGACTTGCTTTCTTCTCTCCTGCAGGGTTATGAGGGGTCACTGATCAAGCTGACTTCAAAGCAGGTACCTCCTTCCAGCCTGTGTGTATTTGGCTTTTGCTAGCAAACTGGACGTGCCAGGGGGGAGAGGGGAAAAATCCCATTTCACTGTGTAAAGCACTGGGCCAGCACCAGCTACACAGCGGGGTTTTACTGAGCCAGCGTGTTCTGAATGGCTTCAGCCTCAAACCTTGTGCTGCCATCAGCCTTCCCCACGCCCATGCTGATCAAATCAGGGGTACCCATGCCCAGGGGTTCTCGGGGTGAGCAGTGTCCCCATGTGCCATTTGTGGTGGGAGCAGATGCAGAGCAGGAATCTTGGGCCGATGACCCAAGCTCTGCTTGAATCCCCTATGCATCTGAAGATGGTCTTCTCTTGTGCTGGTTGTCTGGGGCAGAGGGGGTGGCCAGGCAGCCTGAGGAGCTGGAATAATCTTCCAAACTGAAGTCGCTGTTGTTTCTTTTAGCCAGTAGGTTTTGTGACCTTTGACAGCCGGGCTGGCGCTGAAGCAGCAAAGAACGCCTTGAATGTGAGTACCCAAAGTGCCAGGAGGCTGAAGGGGCTGGGGACCACATGCCTTGCTGGACCAGGGCTGAGGGCAGGGTCTAGCAGCTGTGCTCTGGACTGTGGAAGTGAAATGGTCCTGCAGCATCGCACCAGGGAAGCAGGAGAGCTGCTCGAGGCTGACATCAGTCTGGGCAAATGGATGCAAGCTGTCTCTGTGTAGTTTTTGACCACTGGAAGAGAGCTCTGAGGGTGGGGACCTGCTGTGACTCAAAGTATCTTGAGGATGGCCAACATGAAAGGACACCCAAAATGATCCCCATCCTGCAGGAGGTTGGTGGAATCTGGTCAGCAAGTCACAGTTCTGCTGTGCTGTAGAGCTTCCCTTGGGCTTTGTGACATCTGCTCGTGCCTCTGCTCAGGCTGGCAGAAGGTGTAGTGGCAATACACATGGGAGCTCGCACACACATGGGGGTTATTCCAACTCCAGTATGGACAGTTATCCCAGCTTCAGCAGACAGACCTTTCCTGCCCCGTGCTGGCAGCCATCCCTGCTGTAGTGCTTGGTGAGCTGCACATGAGGGGCAGAACCGTGTCCCTCATGTTGGAAACATGGGCCAGCTACACGTAAAAATAAAAGCACGTGGGAACTTGAGTGTAGCAGTGAGGTGACAAAAATCTGGGCATGTGACTGCACTGTGGTGGCCTCGGTTCCTCAGCTGGACTTTGCTCCATGAATAACCACAGCCTGTGCTGGGACTGGAGCTTCACTTCTGAGAAACTCCTGTGCTCTCTCCTGTGACAGGGCATCCGCTTTGACCCCGAGAACCCCCAGACCTTGCGGTTAGAGTTCGCTAAAGCCAACACAAAGATGGCCAAGAGCAAGCTGATGGCCACACCGAACCCCACCAACATCCACCCTGCCCTGGGCGCACATTTCATTGCACGGGACCCCTGTGAGTATGCTGGGAGGGCCTTGGAGGTCACGGCTCCAACCTGAGAGGTGCCACAGTGGGAAGGAAGCCAGACCCACCTCTGCTCTGCCTGAAATCTGCCTGGGGCAGGGAGGCCAGCAGGAAGTTGGAGCCACAGGAGAATAACAGGCATCTGGCTAACACAGAGCTGTTGAGACATGAAAGTTCAATTTGGTATCTCAAGTGATACTATAAATCTTTTAAAGCATCCCTAATAGTGAAACATAGAGGCTGATGGCACAGGACTCATCCTTTATGTAACCTGGTGGGCTGAGTAGTTCTGCTGAGGCTTATGGGGTGACTTTTATAATGTGGCTCTGCGCCCCCTGTCCTGCTTCCTGTGGCAGCACCCCTCTGCTCCCTGCGTGGACCAGTCTGTCCAAAGCCCCTTTACATGGGGCTGTAATAAAACACATTCCTGGCTTCTCCTGGCAAGGCTGGGAGGCCAGAGGAGTAGCTGTGCACACAGATTTTATACCTCATCAAGATGGCAGTGCAAAGCTTTAGCCTGGGGTGGGGAATCCGGAGCCTGTCCCCAAAGCAGGCTGTTGGGGCCAGCTAGTGGGACGCTGTCCCCTTGTGTCCTCCTCCTGTCTAGATGACCTGACTGGAGCGGCTCTCATCCCAGCGTCCCCGGAAGCCTGGGCTCCCTACCCGCTGTACACCACGGAGCTGACCCCTGCCATCCCCCACGCCGCCTTCACGTACCCGGCGGCTGCTGCCGCGGCCGCCGCTCTTCACGCTCAGGGGAGTCGCTCCCCTCCTCCCGTGCCAGGGCCGGGCCCTCCCCAGCCCCCTCCTTCCTTCCTTCCTTCTCCCCTTCCTTCCACGGTGCTCTCCCCGCCGCGCTCTCCGCTTGGCCGGTTCGACCCTGGCCTCTGCACCTTGGCTCCCGGGCAGAGCCCGCTCCCGGCGGCGGGGCAGGGGCGCGCAGCCCCGAGCCAGCCCCAGGGAGGGTCTGTGTGACCGGAGAGGCAGAGCCGGGTGGTGATTTCTGACCCTGCAGGTCCAGCCCGCTTTCCCGCAAGGGGCGGGCGGGTGGGAGGAAGTCAGGGCTCGATTTCTGGCTGGTCCTGTTGCTCCCCATGGCCAGAGAACTACATGGAGGGGCTGCTGGGAGGAAATACTTCGTGCTAGCAAGTAACAGAGCTGTGAAATGTCATCCCAAGTCACAGTGAAAGCGATGGGCTCTGTGCTAAACTGAGGGGCTCAGCTGGGACCCCATGGGCCAAACGACTCAAATACTTCTGAAGCTGGAGAAGTGTGCCCTGCAGGAGATGAGTTACTAGAGCCTTGCCAGAGTGAGGAACTGTTGATGGAACAGGGTGTTAGCCACCCTCAGTACAGGCCAGTGGGGGGAGTCACTCCATGCATGAGCCTCTGGAAGTGCAGGTGCTGGTGCTGACGGCTGAGGATGTAGGGATGCCTGTGCACTCATCTGACACGGATACCTCAATATACAGAGACCACATAAACCTTGAAACCATGAACATGCAAAGGGAAAGTCAAAACAGAGTAGCAGTGTCCTAATGCCAAGTTGAGGTGCTTGGTTGGGAGCACTTGTCCAGGAGAAGCTGAAACCCCTGTCCCTGCCCTGCTCAGTGTGACCAGCCAGCTGTGCTCTGCCTGCTTCTGTCTCTGCTCCCACAGTGGTGCCATGGGAGACTGGGGCAGTGGGACTGAGCGCTGGGGCTTAACCTCCGCTCTCTGCCCTGCCAGGCAGGGTGTCGACTCCTACTCTTCCCTGCTGAAATGGAGAGGAAGAGGAGCTGTGTCCTCTCACCTTGCTGTCCTGGCTGGCAGTGAGCTGTCTTGGCCCTTGGGCATCCTGTTGCTTCCTGCAAGCTTTGTGATGGTAACTGCCCAGCTTCAAGCCGAGCTTGCTTCCCAAATGCCATGTGCAGTGGATGCCAGCTCCTGTCCTCTGTCCTGCCCCTCTCACACCTGCAGACCTCTCCTGCTTCTGCCCTTCCACAGGTGAGCTGTTGTTGGGCTGAAGCTCCTGGGGGGTAGGAAGAAATACACTGGGGTTCAGGACAGGACCAGGAAGAACACTGGAATGTTTCTCCAAGGACTTCCAGAGCCAGGCTGGGAAGGTTGTGCTTGCTGGTGTTTTCCAAAAGTTGTTGGTGGTGTCCCCAGTTACAGGGCTGTGCTGTGCTCCTCAGTGGCCCAGGAGAGAGGTGTCTTCCTGCCCCTTGTGTGTGTAGGGTGGTGGTCAAGGTTGAATTGTCCCTGGAAGGGAGGACCAGGAAAAATCAGCCCCTCTGGCCTGTCTGAGGTGGCTGAGGGAGGTGAAACTTGCACTGCAGTTTCTTCCAGGATGGTCACTGCTGACTTTGTAGAGACCCTGAGTGTGAGGGTTAGACACCAAAACTTTATGGTGCAAAGTGGTGGAGAAAACTCCACTCTTGTAGAGTGGAGGCTATCAAGGAGGCCTTCAGCTCCATCTTTTCCCTCTGGGGTTTTAGTTCCTGCCCTCCAGTGGTGAGCTGCTGGTTTCCAAAGATGTTGTCTGGCCTCACCCTAAGACCCTGAGGAGCTCCCTGGGTAGGTAGAGCTCCCTGCCCAAGGGGGTCCGTGGGTGGTGAAGGGCCTCTAAGCCTCAGGGAGCCGGGTCTGCCCCTCCAGGCTGTGCTTGGACCCAGCTTTTTTCCAAAGAGGCTCCTGGGCAGTCCCAGCCGCTCCTGGCTGTGCTGAGCTGGTGCTGACCCCGCAGGGACATGTCCTGGCACAGGATATGTTACCAATAAAATTCAGCAGGGTTAAACATTACTCGTGCTGGCAGCTCTGGGCTGGAGCCCTGTTCCTTGCAGAGCTGAAGGTGGAGCACAACAGGGAGATGACTTTTGCTCACAAACTGGGCTAAAAGCTGTGCCCTTAGTCCTGTGCGCTGAGCCCTGTGCCCTCACTGGGAGGGGCAGTCTCACTCATGTGGTGGGCTCTGAGTTATTCCCCAGAACAGTCACAGTTCTTCCTCCTGGTGGACTGGTGTTGGCTGGAGGGCAACCGTGGGCATGGCCAGACCTGTAGCAGCTCCACAGTGATCAGCTTCAATCAGGCAAGAAGCTGGAGGATGTAGCTAAACCAAGATCTTATCTCAAGAGATTTAAACCTGAAGGGTTCCTCTTGCAGCGCTGAGTTCAGCAAGGGAGAGAGGAGCTGGCCTGGCCTCCTGAAGAGCTGCCCAAGGGCTGGCAGGAGGGATGAGGGGCAGGAGGTGGTGAGAGGCTGGCCTGGCCTCGGGAACCCTTGGTAAGCCTCTCCCAGCCGATGGCTGCTGCTCCTGGCACGCCAGTGCCTTGGTGATGCTGCGGGCAGGCTCCAGGCTGCTGCAGCTGTGACTGTAGCCTGACCCTGCCCCACCGGGGACTCTGCTGACTTTAAGATTGTCCCATCTGCCTTCCCTCCCTCCCACCCTCTCTCAAATCCCTCCTTTGATGTCCCTAGTGAACTCCAGCCATGATGCCAGCGCAGGCTAGCCCCGAAGCTCAGAGCTGTCCCTGGAGATGGGACGCCCTAGTGATGCCTTATTGCAGCTAGTGGAGTGGCTGTACCACAGCTCCATTCCTAGAAGTGTTAAGCATGATGGCAGCCACATCTGGAAAGACTGGTAAGGTAACCATCTCTCCTCCAAGGTGCACTGTGGGATTTGCAAGCTTCTGCCCATCTCTGTAGCCCGTATCTCCTTGGCAACCCAGTGCATGGGCCTCACGCTACCCACCCACCAGAGCCTGGGGAATGAGATGCCAGGCCTTCTTTCTAACCCACATCTCCAACTTCGCAGCACATGACATGGCGCACACAGCATGGCACCATCTTACATCAGCTCCTCCCAGCTGAGCCAGGCTCGGCCAGGCCCTGCCGGTGGGAGGGGAGCAGCCCGGTTGAGCTGGGGCAGAGACCACCCTGCCACTCGGCCTGAAAGAAACCTGGTTTCTCCCCAACCTTGACCCTTCGAGGGCAACCAGAAATACACCTTGACCTCACTCCTGGCACACGGTGGGGGAGGTGAGTGATGTGGTAGTGATAGCACACAACTAAATTTTAGCGGGCACCTTAGACAACAGCACTTGCCGGTCACTTTATTCCAGAATCGCATACCGGGACAGACCCTGCCCTTAATCCTGGGTCTAATCTCACCACTTTCCTCTCTGGTAATGGAAACGGAGCCAGTTCCTACCTGGAGCTTGGCTTCTCTCTTGCAGCCTGAAATCACAGGCAGGACACAGGTCGTGTGAGCTGTAATGGAGGGAATCGACAGCCTTGGGGGAGAGAGAGGGGTGTGGTGTTAGGAGACTGGGAGCTTGGGAAGAAGGGAAGGGCCTGGGACTGGTTGGTAGGGGATGGTTGATGTTTGATGGAAGGAAATGAGTGGTTCAGGTCTCCCTGCAGTGGTTCTGAGCAGACTTTTTCCTCTCTCTGTGGAAGTGATAAGAAAAGGAACCACCAAAACTGAGGGCCCACGTCTGCCTTTGCCCTTAGAGAAAACTGTGAGGTGCAAAGATGTGCAGAGCTAGCTTCCTGGGAAGATGGTAAGAGCTTGACACAGGTATAGAGACAGTGATGCAGCTTGTCTTGTTCTGCTTGATCCTGGCAGACAGGTCCATCTGCCGCTGGTAGGATGGAAATGGGCTGCTTTGTGTCTCGGGGTGGAACCACTGGTTTTGGGGTGCCTCTGAACCAGGTTGTGAGTGGGCATCAAGGGGGTGCCAGGGCTGTCCATGCTTCTGGAGCTCTTTGGCAGAATTGCTTCCAGCTGTGGCAGCACCCCTGAGGGCAGGACTCTGCTCTCGGCCGTGGGAAGCAGGGGCTGGATGCAGGATTGGCTCATAGAAACATGGCCACGTGGTGTTGCTGGGGATACAGCTGATGTGCTGGGTACCTGGAGTCCTGGAGGTGTTTCCAAGGCAGTCAGCCAGGTCAAGGGCATGGAGATGCCAGTCTCTTTGGGAGTGGGCTGCCCAAGCTTCCCCTGGAGGATGAGGAGATGGCAGAGGTGGGTCTCTGGTTCTGGGACCTGTCCAGGTGAATGGTGGGTGGGGGGAGCAGTCCTGGATCATCATGGCTGTGTGGCTGTGCAAGAGCCTGGAAGGACCCTGGCTGTTGCTAGCACTGGGTTGAGGCTGATCCCATTGATGAAAGCAGAGGTTGGCACTCCAAACCTCCTTTCCCTTGCAGCTAAGCTGACATACCTGCCCTAGACTGGAGACAGTGATGAATTTTCTGTTCCTAATAACTTGTTGCCAGTTGGTGCTGTTGTGTAGGGACTTCCCAGGATTATTTCTCTCTGGGCAAGCTCCATGCTTCCTAGAGATGTGAAGCCTCTTGTTCAAGACATTCATGGTTGTGGTAACTTTCTAAACTCCAGTGACTTAGTGGTGGCACAGCTGTCCAAGCAGCCCCAAGCCAGCAGTTCCCTCCTGGCCAGGGAAAAGCAGGCAGGGGATACTCTGAGCATCCTCCAAGCAGAGGATGTTCCTGGGCAGCTGTCTTGGCGCCATCCTTGGTGGGTGAAAGGGACTGATATGCCACCAGAAGAGACTCGTGGCCAACAGTGGCTCTCCCTGGCTGGCTCAATCTAAAAGAAAGCAACACAACTTGCTGTAAAAGGGGAAATGATTGTTTGCTGCAGTCTGAGAGGGGTGTGTCTCCCTGAGCCATAGGGGTACAAGGCATTGGACTGGTGGATGGATGGATGCCTGTTAAAAGGTTCAAGAGGATGCATCAGTGCCTGCTCCTTGCCCTGGTGTGGGATGATGTGCTGATCCTCCAGCTCTCCCTTGCCAGAGCTGCCTGGGGAGGTGGATGCTCTCCATCCCACTGCATCTGGTTTTCCTGGTGCTGGGCTGAGCTGCTCTGGTCCCACACCTCATGGTGCCCCCCGAGGGGCCCTCAAGCAGTGCCTGTGTGTCCAGCACACACCAGCGGGTGAGGTGGTGCCTGTGGGCCTGTCCTTGCCTGCCTGGGTCACGTTCCCATGGGCTGTGTCTCCAGATGGAGCAGAGCAGCTCTCGCCAGCCACCAGCGGGGGTGCCCAGGGCTCACACCCTGAGGGGCTCGTGGCTTGCCAGGCTGAGGCTCTGAGGATCTCAGCAGCACCACTGAAGATGCTGCTCTGCACTTCAGCACTTGGCAGCAAGATGCAGCTCTTGGGCGTGTTAGTTGGATCCTACCAGCTCCTGGGAGCACAAGGAGTGCTGCACTGCCTGCACTGGGAGCTTTTCTGGTCCCTGGGGACCGTTCCAGCTGTAGATACAGACTGGAGCTCCAGGAGTTGCTGGGGCTGACTGCACACCTAGAGGTAACTAAGGAGGAAAGGCAGGTCCTCCAAGCCAAAGGTGGTCTGAGGAGAGACCTGTGCACTTGGTCCTCACTTCCCTCTTCCCTTCTGAAGGACTTGCTCCCCATGAGGATGGTGGACAATTGGATACTTGAATTCTGAGGGCAGTTGGGAGAGACAAAGGAGGTTTTGACAAGGAGAGTGAAGCTCTGATGGGCTGTTTCTCTTCCCCATTTATAATTTTATTCTGATTTTTAGGCAGACGCTGGTGTTGTGCTGCAGAAAGGGAGCGGTTCCTGGCCTCTGGGAGGTGGCAGGCAGAGGCACACATTTCTCCTCTCCAGCTGTTTTCTGGGACAGATGTTGAAGGCAGCAACAGAGGCTGCTGCAGTTGGCCAGCAGTGGCTGCCTCATCCCTGTGAGATGTTTTGGTGGTGTGGACAGACTCCTTTCCAACTGTGAGCTCATGCCTCTCCAGAAACAACTGTGTCTCTTCCAGTAAAAGCCTCTCTTGCTCTGCTTTCCTCACCCAGTGCTGAACATCTCCGTTAGTTCTCAGCTTCCTCCTTGATGGGTGTAGTGTTTTGAGGGGTGTGAAGAGAAAACTGCCTTGGCAGGTGCCTGGAGAGTGTCCTCTTGGCTATCTGCTGCCTCTGATCCACTGCTTCCAGTGCTTTTTGCTGGCTTCAGGAACATCCCTCCTACTGAGTTCCTGCCTCATGCCATCAAGCCCTTAATCTTTCTGTAGGCTGAAAGACCTGGCAGGTCATTCCCTCACCCTGCCAGCGTGTCAGAGCCTTGGATTGTACCCAGGATTGTCACGTCTGTAGCAGCTCCTGTGGGGCTCCAGGCTGAACCCCTCTGATCACAGGGCTGGTCTGTGGGGCCAGGGCGGCTCAGGCTGGGTGGGTTGGGGGTGTGAGCACTGTAGATCTGCAGGAGGGAGGCAGGGACAGGTGGTCCATTGCAGTGATGGTTTATTAGCAGCAGAGCTACGAACAGTGCATGCTTTAAGAGAAAACCGGGACTTCTGTTGGAAATGGAGGTGCTGAGGCTCTACAGGTGGGCCAGAAGGTGGCTCTGAGGACAGGATGGAGGGCCACCAGGCTGGGCTGTACTGCCTCATGTATGGCCTGGCTGTGCTGCTTGACCTGCGTGGGGTGGAGGCAGCTCTCAGGGTTAAGCACTTACAGCCTTGTGAAGGAAGGGGGAGTTTCCTGTTACTGCTGGGCAGGAGGAAACTGCTTCCAGCTGTCGAGGGGAGGGGTGTGCACCGGGAGACACTGGCCAGGGAGGACAGCTGCAGAGCTGGCTCTGCTGAGCAAGCACCTCCGGGTGACAGGGGTTGGAGGGAGCAAGAAACCCCTGTCCTTGCTCTGGCAGCTGCTGTGGTGGCCCTGTAAGTTGTCAGTGATGCTGCTGCCTGTTCCAGCCCTTCCTGGATGGTGTGGTGGCCCTTACTGGGCAGTAAAGGTCCCTCTCCCAGGCTGAAGGAGAAGTGGAAACACACTTTGTGTGGCACTTTGTTCCCAGTGCTGGATGGGACCCCTCACTGGAGGAGGGCCTTGGTCAGGTCCATGGCTGGACTGACTGGGGTGCTGTGCTGTGAAGTGAGGTATGGGGCCAGCTGGGAGCTGATTTAGTGGCACCCACTTGCCCTGTGAAGGTGTCTGGCAAGAGCCCAGCAGAGTATGGAACCGTGGAATGGTTCGAGTTGGAAGGGACCTTAAACCAATCTCATTCCACCCTGTGCCATGTGCAGGGACATCTTTCTCTAGACGGGATTGTTCCAGGTCTTGTCCAAACTGGCCTTGTTCTGGGCTGGTGTCCTCCTGTGAGGACAGAGCTTCTGCTGACTGGCAGGGCTCATTTAGGAGCCATCTCCTGGAGAGGGGCTCAAGGCCCATAACTCATGTGGCTGCAGTTCCTGGCATTGCAGCCCTCCTGCCTGTGGGGGAAGAACTTGGCCCCTGCAGGCAGCAGTGCCGAGGCTGTGGCAGTTTGCTGCCCATCCTTGGGAGAGGAGCATCTAGCCAGGCTTGTTTGGGTGAGGGGACAGCTGTGCCAGGATGAGTGGGACAAGGGCAACGGCTCACATGGGGCGCCAGGGGGTTTTCTTCCACTTTTCTCCCTATCTTAGAGCCAAGTCCATCGTTGTGCTGGTTCCCAGAGCCCTGAACGTGCTGAGGCTGTGCTGCTCTCCTGGCAGCTGGGGAGGGAGGAGCAGGACCAAGCTCCAGTTGCTGCTCCAGCTGCTGGTTCTGTGCTCAGTCAAGTGGCAGGGACCTGTCTCCTGCTGCTCTCAGGCACGGAGCTGTGGGTGCTGCCCAGCCGGACACAGTGGCCCTGCTGGCCAGACGGGGTCACCTGCATGTCCGAGGCTGTGGGGCTGGGCATTGCCAGCTCCCCGTGTCTCCTGAGGGGCTGGAAAGTGTCTGTCCCTTGTTTGCCTGTTAGGTCCCCATCCAGCCCCTTCCTTGGAGCAGGTCTGAGAAATAGATGTGGCAGCAAGCACCTCCAGGGAAGCCTTCAAGTCTTGCTGGTTTGCAGCTCTGCCAAGTTCTTCCCGTGGTGTGGTTTGCCTGGAACCACTCCTGGTAGCAGGGCTGGGGCTTGGAAAACTCCATGGGCATCTGCTATAGTGGTTGAGCCACTTCTTCCCAGATACGTGTCCTGTAGAGGTTGTCTGGTTTTAATGTGTAGTCTGGAGATGCCTCCTTTGGCTGGCTGAGGGCAGAGCTATTCAGGTAGCATTTGGAGCTCACCCTGGAACCTCCTTTCCCATGCTGGAGACATCCTTGCTCCTTGAAGGAGCTGAAGGTTTGTAGTCTGGCTGAGGTAATCCTGGATCATGGACCTCTGCCGTGGCTTTCTTTTCCAGATGCGCTGGTACCCTCCCTCTGAAGCTACCCAGCAAGGATGGAAGTCTCGTCAGTTTTGTTAGTTCGTTAGTAAGTAATTAATTACTCTTGGAGTCAGGTCTTTGTCTTGCTCTTCCTTGGGCTCCTTGGACTCTTGGGGGGAGGAGGGATGGGAGCTCGGGCTCAGCCCCACACCCACCCAAGGATGTGGTTGTGTTTCCTGAGTGGGTGATGGGAGCAGGGAGAACCCCCAAGCCCTGGGCTGGGGAGGGGGCTGTGGGCGACACTCAGGCCCCAGGTGCAGCTGGCCGCGCTCACCGTGCTCCTCTCCCACAGTGTCTCTTGGCTGTGTTCCTCCTCCCTGCCTCTCCGCAGAGGGACGTGCCAGGGACGACTGCTCCGCCTCCTCTGGATTCGGTATGTGGCCAGCGGACACCGCGCCTGGCCCCGCCGCGCTGCCCCCGGGGCTGCCAGCACCCTTTCCCTGGACTGTGAAGCCATCGCGGCCCCAGGCACGGGCTGTGCGCTGCCTCCATCCCTCTGTCCGTCCATCCATCCCTCCCTCCCTCCAGCCAGCCCCAGGACCTCCTCCCTGACCGAGCTTTGCCATCCGGCCGCACTGAAACCCAGCCAGGGGCCAGGTCCTGGGCTTCCCCGGGCTCGCCCTGCCCCGGGGGCAGCTCGGCTGAAGGAATCGAAAGGCAAAATGGGTTTTGCATGTTTTCTGGCATGAATTAAAACACTTAACTTGTGTCTGTGTGAGTGTAAGTTTGTTTGTTCTAGCGTTTGTGTAACCGTTAGCAACAGGTCTTGGCCCAACGGATTGAACCATCAAGGTTTTCCTCTTGCTTCGGTGAAGACTTGGCTTTGAGAAGTACTAACTGTCCTTGTCTCACCCCTTCTCCCACCTCCACCCTCCCCTCCCCAGGATGACCAGAAAAATTTGAAA
>VXBU01004559.1:41122-54870 GCA_013400315.1 Bombycilla garrulus | reverse complement strand
TTTTTTTTTTTTTTTTTTTTTAAAGTATGATGCACTGGGTTTTTGTTCTCATCCATTCTGCTAGTTTTAAAGTCAGGGTTATTATATTATTTTTTTCCTTCTCCAGACTTCTATATATAGAACAGCTGTAAAATATCTAACTTCTTTTTTTTCCCCCACATTCTTCTGATTGGAGAGCATCCAGTCTTGCCAAATAATCATCCATCCTTATGGGAATACCGAACAAAAAAAAAAAGTACGAGTATTTTTGTACCATGTGTAATAAGGAAATATTTATGCATCATAAAGAATTTCTTGTGTGTTTGTGTGCAATTAATTATTATTATTATTAAAGAGAAATTGTAATCCTGTAAGATAAGTTAATGTTTAGTTAAAAGCTTGAAAAAGAAGGGTTGTCTTCTGTACCAATGATTCAGTCAGGCATAGTAAACAAGAAATTGTGCAATTTTTGTTTTAGCATCTTCTTGCTTGGTATTGAAGTGCTTTAAGTATTATCTGACCATGGCTGTCTCGCTTGTATTAAAAGATTTGAGAATAAGTTGCTCTATAATTGCTGATCCTATGAGAATGTGAAACTGGATAATATATGAAATGCAACCAAAAAAAAAAAATATACCCAGAGGCTGCTGTGACTTTTTCTGTGGTCTTGGGTGTTTTCTTGTGGGAATGGTGTGGGATGCTTCAGGCCGAGCCTGGCCCCTCCCTGCTCCCGTTTCCCAGGCTGGAAGGATGCGGGATTGGGGATGCAGCTGAGGACCACACGACGGGATCGTCCCTGAGCGCAAGTCCGTGCCTGTATGGGACTGTGCTGGGGGTTGGTGGCGCAGAGCTCTGCTGGAGGCCTCTGCGAGGGCAGCCCTGAGCTGCTCCGGGTGTTTTTGTTCCCCCCTTCTCAGCGTCTGTGGAGGCTGAGGGCCTCTCCTCCGTGCCAGCAGCGCGGAGATCTCCATAGAAGGCAAATGTTCTCCGTGGCTGGAGCACTCGCCGTGCGCCCGCCCAGCTCCTGCTCTGCTGCCTGTGCTGCCCGAGCCTTGCTGCGGCCCGATCTGTCCCTGCTGCAGCAGCGGTGGGAATGGCGGTGCTGGGCCAGGGGCTGCTTGTCCCGCTGGGAATCTCCGTGCAGGGGCCAGGGGCTCTCCCTGCTGTGCCTCAGGAGTCCCCATGGCCTCGCTCGCTGACCCCTGCGCTGGGGCACTCCAGAGCCCTCCCACGCAGCTTCCCGCCCCTGGGATCAGTGTTTTCCTCTCTCCCCAGGGCTTCGAGAGCAGCGCTGAGCGAAAGCAAGTAAAAAAAAAAATAAAATAAAACTAGAAAAAGGCAGGTCTAAAAATAGCCCCTCTGGCCCCCGTGCCTGGGAATGGAGTGGAGCGAGCGCTGCTGCTCCGGGAAGTGACTCGCTGTGGGGCTGCGGGCTGCCCGCACCAGAGCAGGGCTGCCAGCCCCTTCCCCTGGGATTCCCCCCGCCTGCATCCCGGCTCCCGCCCCAATCCCAGCTCCAGCGGGCCGGCTCCTCCCTGCTGGGCCCGTCCGCATCTCGCAGCTCTGCTCACCTGAGCGGAAACACTCCGGAGCGCAGCGGGGCATGGTGACGGGAGCGTGCAGGGCTTTAAATTATAGAGCAGACTTTTTCTTGTTGCTTTTTCTTTCTTTTTTTTTTTTTTTTTTTTTTTTTTAAAGCCTTTAGCACATGCATTAACATGGCCAGGCCATGAATAATTTACGCCCGGCTCTACTAAGCTTTTACACAGGGACCCGCTCGCCTCGGAGCTAAAGTAGGTCACGTCTGCTCTGAGGGCCCCCGCGCATCCCTTCCCGTGTGGACACACGTGTGCCCCGGCTGCTCCTGATGGGTTCCTGCTCAAAGGGATGCTCTGGGAGGTGATCTGGGGACACAGAATATCCCCAAAATCTCCACATCACCGGACAGGATGAAGCTCTAGGTGCAGGGAAGCTCTGGGTGTGGCAGGAGCTGTTGGCATTACCAGGGCAAGGGGTGATCCATGGCACCTTTGGTCCTTGTGCTGCCTGGGCATGTCAGCCAACAGCCAAAGGACAAACCTACCAGGGAACAGAGAAAATGTCACTGAGGCTGGAAAAAATATAGGGGGAAAAGGCTGCTTTTGTCATGCTTTCATTTTACACTTTACTGGAAACTCCTCCTCTTCTCCTTGTTTTGAAGGTGGGACAAAAGATAAATCTTGAAGCTTCTGGACTCTTTTCTCCTGAACATGCTGTGCTCTGCCACAGTGTGTGGTCTGGGCACTGAGGCGAGGAACACTTTGGGAATAGAAGATCCAGCTGTTGTGATGCAGAAGGGCCTCTCAGCGTGGCTGAGCTGGATAAGCTGCTCCCATTGGAGGCGATTAGACGTGCTCACAGCCAGCCAGGGGGGCCACATCCAAAACTCTGTCCCTGCTGCAACCAGAGGGGCAGGAGGGGATTCAGGTCATCTCACTCCAGCATCCATCCAGCTCACAAAAGCTCCTGTCTCTGAGTCAGGGGCACCCCACAGCACGGATGTTCCCCTCCTGTCCCACACACCTTTGCTGACGGTTAAGGGTCCCCAGATGCAGCTCAGTCATTTGGTGACAATCGGTGCCTTTCACACACTTCTCCAGGAAATGCCATGAAGAACAATCCAAAGGCTTTTGTAAAGGATCAAACCCCAGCAATTCCCATCTGCTGGTCTGTGCCAGCACTGCTGCCACTGTCTCCTTTTCTGTCCTCTCTCAGGCCGAAGCCTGTCATGGCTAGAGATCATTTTGAACATCACTGATGACTTGCCTGTTGCTTGTCCATCAGGCAGAAAACAACAGCCACAGCTGTGAGGAAATGTCTCAGAGAGCCCCAGCTCCACCCTGCAGCAGGATTTAGCAGCTACTGCTCCCTGCTGATTTCCTCGAATCATAGAATCACCGAATTTTTAAGGCTGGAAAAGCTCTCTAAGACCATTGAGTGCATCCATTCCCCAGCACTGCCAGGCCCACCACTAAACCAGCATTCCCGAGCGCCACATCTTTGAGCAGTTCAGGGATGGTGACATCAACTGCTGCCCTGGGCAGCCCCTTACAATGCCTGATCTCCCCTTCAGGGAACAAATTTTCCCCAACACTCAACCCAAACCTCCCCTGGCACATCTTGGGGCCTTTTCCTCTCATCCTACCCCTTGCTCCCTGGAAGCAGAGCTGAACCTCCCCCTGGCTGTCCCCTCCTGTCAGGGAGTTGTGCAGAGCCACAAGGTCCCTCCTGAGCCTCCTTTTCTCCAGCCTGAGCCCCTTTCCAGCTCCCTCAGCTGCTCCAGCCCCTTCCCCAGCTCCGTTCCCTCCCCTGGACACCCTCCAGTCCCTCAGTGTCCTGAGGGGCCCAAAGCTGAACACAGGATTTGAGCTGTGGCAAGAAGCTGCATCTCATGCAGTGTTGCTGGGATTCCCCAGGCAAAAATGTGTTGTCCACCCCCACGAGGGTGAGGAGCAGGTCTCCTGTGGTGGGGAGCAGCACACATCTGTGGCCAGATAAAATGACTGGCCAAGATGTAGAATGGTGGATGAACTCGGTAGCACTTCTGGGAGAGGCAGGTTGGGCTGGCAGGCTCAGCCAGGCCTGAAATATCACCAGGAGGGCAGGAAGAGGTAGGGAATGATGGACACCCAGCAGGGAGGAGACAACGTTCTGGCTGCCTCACGATTCCTTATTGCACAGTGCCCCCTCTCAGGAGTTTTGCTTGGATATCACCGCACTCTCACAGCTCCAAAAATACCTCTGCTCTCCCGCTGCCAAACATCCACTTGTTGAATTATTCCCCAACCCAGCAACAAGTCTGTAGAGACTTGGAATTGGCGTCCCAAACCCCCGTGGAAAGACACGGGTGATAAAAACGGATCATGTAACAAAATACACCCCAAAATTAACTGTAAGGGAAAGGTGAGGGGGGACAGGTCCCACCCCCAAAGTGACGGATGACATCCTAGAGAGGCCTTGGGACTCAAGGTGTTGCTGCAGTGAGATCCTGAGGGTAATTAATTCAAAAATACATGGTAACGAGTCAGTTCCACAGAGAACAGAAGCTGCTCTGAGCCAGTCAGGCTTTAACGGCGTTGTTATTTGGGACAGTGTGAGGAGAAAAGCGCTCGCGGTCTGCGCTGTCACGACATTACAGTTGAGCAGGAAAGCCAGGAGGTGGCATCCGAGACCTGAGCACAGGAAACCATCACAACACTCCTCCAGCAGGAGCTCGACAGCAGTTCGCAGCTCGGGACAGCGGAGGAATCATGCACGCGTTCTGTCATGCACCTTCTTCTCCTCCTTGGGATGGGGAGAGCGGAGATACTTTAGGCAAAGGAGCTCTGTATTATAAAGTTAATAGAGGATAATATTTTATTTTTTCTGGCCAGCTAGAGCGTTGCTATCAAAAGTACACTAAATTTGAGCTGGAACGGGACGGGATGGGGGGTTGTTGCTCCATAGTCCAACCGGGCTGAGGTGGGACTATCACCACTCAGGCCAGTCCTGGCTTGTTCCAGCTGAGCCTGGGATTCCCCGAGGCTGGAGCCTGTCCCTCTGCTGGGTGCCTCTCCCATGCATAGCTCCTGGTATTACTCATTTAACTCAAAAAGAAGAAGTGTGATGCCTTCTGGGATAACACAGCCATGACACACTCGGCTCTCTATCCTCTCGGGGAGTGGGAGCCTCCCCCGCGGGGCACTGGGCAACCCGTGCAGCTCCTTCGGCGAGTGAGCCCGAGATGAGCAGGAGCACCGCTGCCAGCCCTCGCTGCGTCGGGACAGACAGCAGATGGCACTGGAGACTGGCTCGGGACAAGCTGGGATCCTGAAGGGAGAAGGGGCCACTGCTGCACTTGCAGGTCTCAGCCCAGCGCAGGCAGCAGACTAAGAAGCACCAGCTGCAGCAACCCCTGGGGCAGGGGAACACCAGCTCCTGATAAAAACAGTCCAAAATGCCTTGCTCTCTTGGTCTGGGGTGCTCAGATCAGGAGAAACCCCAGCTTTCCCCCTGGTTTGCAGATGGGTTGGAGTTTCCAGACATTTGTCCTGCTATGGGAACCCAGAGCTGCCATTCCCTCCGTTGCCCATGCTCCCTAGGCATGGCAGAGCTTGCCTCATCTCCTGGGCTTCATCCCCTGGCCTTCTTCAGGTGGCATTCACCTGGTGGACTTCACCCACTGGGCTTTGTTCATTTGGCTTCACCTGCTGGCCTTAATTGTGGCTGACACGTTCCTTTCACGCTCCTCTGGGTGCCAGGAGTGAATCTGACCTCCTGAATCTCTCCCGGACTCCAAGTCTCCATGCTGCTTGCCCAGGGCAGGATTCCAGTGGGCAAAGGGTGAGTGGCAGCTTCTGCCAGCATGTTAAAGCCAATGGAGAATTTGGCTAAAGGCAGCAGTTACTGACTGTCAGGGCAGGCTGGTCCCATCACTGATGTGTTTCCACCACTGCCCTCGGCCCTTTGTCCTCTCGCCGTCCTTGGCATCATGCTGAGGGCTGGCCTGGGCGCCCAGGGCTCTGTGTGTGACAGCGTGGTCCCCCTCGTGGGACAGCTACAAGTGCTCCTCTCTTTTCGGTGGCAAAGACAGCAAGACCTGCTCACCCCCCACTGGAGTCACTCAGCACGTGCTGGAGTGTCCCAGGGATGTGTCACCCTTAAGCATCATGAGCAAGCTTTTGGCAGAAGAGCCTGATCCGTGCAGATGTCTGGGAAAGACTGTCAGCAGTGTCGCTGGTGTCAGCCTGAGCTGGGTCATTCTTCCCTCAGGAAGAAGTATTACGGCTGCCCAGCTCCAAACATCTGCCACCTCCTCCCTGCCAGGGGCTGGCTCCTGTCTGCCAGTGCCCCCAGGATGTCTCTGCACTGGTGGGTGACCCTCTGTGCCATTTCCAAAGGTGCCTGCTGGTGCAGGTGGATGCCAGCTGACCGATCCTGGCACCTTTCCTTGGGAACAAGTTCTGCCAGGGCACACAGTCTGAGTCTTCAGTGTCACATCAGGGCCCCGATGGGGTGACAAACACCTGGTAACATCCCCCACATCACAGAAGCCTCCCGTAGCTTCTCCAGCCCTCCTGACACACCTGCAGCTATACCTCTGCTTCCCAAATCCCACCTGGATGTGATGAGGAAATATGGGGAGGGGTTTGGAGCACCAGGAGCAGCTGAAGGAGTTGGTGGAGGCTCAGGGGGGACCTTCTGGCTCCTCACAACTCCCTGACAGGAGTGGGCAGTCAGGTGGGGATCAGGCTCTGCCCCCAGGGAACAAGGGACAGGAGGAGAGAAAATGGCCTCAAGTTACACCAGGGAGGCTTAGATTGGATATTAGGGAAAAATTCTTCATTGAAAGGATGGTCAAGCACAGGAACAGACGCCCAGGGCAGCAGCGGAGTCACCATCCCTGGAAATGTTCAAGAACTGTGTGGATGTGGCATTTGGGGATATGGTTTAGTGGTGAACACAGCAGCGTTGGGGGAACACAGACTGGATTGTGGGCAGCTATATTAACTACAAAAGAGTAGAGACAGTCTTACCCTTAACAAGCCACAGTCCAGTAAGGGTGAGGGCTGTAAAAGAGGGGGCTGGCTGCTCTGCAGTTCACTGGAGTCTGCTGTGCTGTGAGGAGGAAGGGGCTGGCGGCTGCAGAGGGACAGAGACAGTGAGCTGCTGTGCAGGGGACACACGGAGCCAGGTGGCTGGGTGAGGGACAGAAAGGAGTTAGCTGGTGGGCAGAAGGAAGAAGAAATCAGAAAGTGTGTGGTGCTGTCTGGGGAAGGTTTAGTTCTCTAAGGAAGAAGGGGTCAGAAGGCTGGAGCAAAAGCTCACTCTGAACAGTGTTTTGTCTGTCTCAGCTATGGATATGCTGCCACATATGTGATTTATGGTTGTGGGCAACCACAATACTGGATCATCCCAGAGGCTTTTCCCAGCCTAAATGATTCCATAATTCTGTGATCCTGTTCCAGCCTTGCCTTTGTGCCCCAAGCACATTAAAATGCTGATGAGGACCAAGCAGGGTAAAATTTGATTAATGAAATACTCCTATTTTAGGTTTCCCCTCTGGTGCAGCACTTCGATGTGGGCTGGGAATCAGCAAGGAAATATTGCTTTTCCATGGAAGTTGACACTTGTATGTAGCTGCCTCTTTAGGGGCATTTTTTGGGAATTGGAGAGAAATTTTTCTCACGCGGGTCAGCCTGGTAGTGCCAGTACATATTCCTGAAACGCAGTAATGGATTTGAACAGAGCATTTTGACATAGACCTACTTCCTTAATATTTACCAAGGAAAGGTTTACCTGGAAATCCAAGGGACCACCATGCCTATTGTCTTGGTTTCTTTTCTAAAAGAGAAAAAGTCAATTCTGAAAAATTTGTCCTTGCCGCAGATCCAGAAATTCCAGGGTATCTCTTGGGATGATATGTTGAGTTCCTGTGATGCATTTGGCTTTATTAAACAGACATGGAAAGCTTATATCCAATGTATGTAAGAAAAATACGGTGGTGGAACATTAAAAACTATGTGAGTATTTAATGAAGGCTAAAAGTCCTCTCTTAGCATTTCACAGTTCAAAATTATTATTTTTCATTTCTGATGGAGAAAACCTGTGCCTGGGGAGCAACTTTGTTGGGAAATGGGAGGAATTCCAGTTGGATACAAGGGAAAAAAATTACATTGAGAGCACAGAGTGACTGGACAGGGTATGGAGCAGTGGTGAGGGAGTCTCTTCATCCTTGAAGACCTCCAAAACTGTCCCAAATTCAAACTTCCCCTGTTTCTTGCAATTTAGGGGACATTGCATGGGAGAGGGGTAACTATGGCCAAACTGGTCTCTCAGGCCACAGTCAGTAGTCATTTATCACTCAATAAATTAGGATAATCAGATATTTTTGCTTTAAAAAACAGTTTCTAGCTAGAATGAGAACTATTTATTGTTTTAGGGATCAAATTTATGACACTGAACGCAGACAATGTTTTCTAGAAGGTTTGAACCTCTACAGAGGGTTCAAGCACTTCTGGGTGTTCCCTTCATGCCTGCGCTTAAAAAAAAAATCATTATATAAAGCAAAACTGGAAGGTAACAACTTCTTTGTAATCTGTTTGTATTCTTAAAAAAGATTATTGCAAACAGACATGCACATCCCAAGCCAGTAAGTACATCTTGGGTTTCTAAAGAAAATATGTTGTGGTGAAGAAAAAGGTGATCTCCCAGCAGTGTGTGTTTGTGTATGGGATCAGAGCAAAGCTGCCATGCACGGAAGGTTCTGGGGATAGAAACTGAAAGCAAATGCTGGTGACACTCACAGAAGGTGCCTTGGGGTGAGCACTGGAAAAAACAAAAGGTTTTCTTGTGTTTTTCTCAGTGGAAATAATCAGAACTATGAGCTTTTCCTTTCTGGGCAAAGTTTTAGGCATGAATGTCAGACCTTGCAGCTCCAAGGATGGAAGTGGGACTGATCAAAGCCAATATCAGGATGAGAAAGGGGAGAGTTGGGCAGAGCTGTTCAGGGTACAAACATCCCTGAGCCACCACATCCAATGCTTTGTGCAGTGGACTGTGGAAAATAGTATTTTTGTATCTACTTCCGTTTAATTTCATTTCTCTTCCTCTGAGCATAGTCCTGCATGAACGAGGCAGGAGGCAAGACAGCATTCTGGGACAGTCCCAGAGGAAAAGCCAAATGGTGGAGCACTGCTAGGAGTGAGGAACAGCACCTCCAGAGCCTGTGAGGAAAGAGAGATGCAAGGAGAGGAGACATCTCCTCCCTGAGACAAAGGAGCAGGGATGGACACCTTCCCTTGGACAAGCTGTTCCACAAAACCATCCCAGAGAGAACACAGGACTTGACCGGGGTGAAGAGCCCAGCAAACCCTGTGGGGCCCGAGTCGTGGCCAGCAACAGATCTCAAGGACTGACACTCCTTGGAAATGCCAACTGGTGTCAAGAAAGCATTTGAG
This sequence comes from Bombycilla garrulus, assembly GCA_013400315.1. Lineage (NCBI taxonomy): Eukaryota > Metazoa > Chordata > Aves > Passeriformes > Bombycillidae > Bombycilla > Bombycilla garrulus. The sequence continues at coordinate 45,913 of VXBU01004559.1, read as the reverse complement.
AGTCTTTGTTTTGTACTTAGAGAGATGTGCCTCGAGGTGCCCTGACTTGCCCACAGAAATCCCAGTGCTGCTCAAAGCAAAGCCTTTGGGTAAACATGGGCAAAACCAACCTGCCCAGTGGAAGTTCTGGGGCTGGAGGGACACACATGCTCATGTCAGAGAGTGCTTCCTTACCTCTCATTCCCATGCATTTTGGATGATTTACATATCCCTTCTCTTCGTCACTTGCATCCCACTCTTCTATTCCTTTTCTAGGATCTCCGGTTACAGTGATATTTCTGGTCAATATTAAAATATGTGTAAACTCTTCGTGGGGGGAACAGGTCAGCTGGTTGAGATAATTTTGAAAACATTCCTCTAGGAAAGAGCAAACACAGGTTTTACACCAGCACTGATGCTTATGTGACTGAGGCATTTAGAAGCAAAGCTTGAGCTGAATGCCTTGCTCTGCTAATTTGAACCAACAAGTAGATGATGGAATCATGGAATATCCTGACTTAGAAGGGATCCAGTCTCTGGATCCTGAACTCAGGACTGCACAGGACAACCCAAGAATCCCCTCATGCATGTGAGAGCATTGTCCAAATGTTGCTGGTGATAGTCCACAACGTGCAGCCTGGGGAACCGGGACAGTGCTTGGCTCCCATGGAGCCTGGAGATGAAGCTGCCAGAGGAATTCTGGCAGTCTCTTTAAGGAAAAGTGTCTGTAACATCAGTAAAATTGTACTTCAAAGGGAAAGGGATCAGAGCAGGCAGGTGGGGGCACAGCAACACCACAAAGAGAACGATGCTGGTGCATGGACATGGAAGGGTGGGATTTGTCTGCCCTTGGGTTGGCAATGTCACAGCAAGGAAGGAACCAGTATGGGAAGTTTCAAAATAGATTACCAAGAAGATTTTGTTGATCGCAAAGCAGTTTTAAAAGCACAGATACCTGGGAGAAGAGAGAAGGGCTGTTTGTGGGCATTCAGAGCAGGAGCTAGTCACAAAGCAAAGCAGAGATTCTGTGGGTTATGACCCTGACCCTGAACTCCACCAAACTCCTGGGTGACTCTGGCAGTCTGTGCCCTGCCCTGGCATAGCCTGCCAGTCTCCAGCATGACTCACACAGCTCCAGCATTTACCGGGAAAGCACACACAAAAAAATTAAGTAGATCCATTGCCCCAGTGTCAACTACCAACACCTTATCCCAGATCCACCAGTGCCATTCAGACCAAGCTCATTTGCAGAAGAATTTGATTGTGAGCTCTGTATTTCAGGGGGCGAACAAGCAGTGCAAAGGGACTGTCAGCCGCTGTGCCCCTGTCCCACCTCAGGCTTGGGGACAGGGTGGTTGTCCTGCAGGGAACAGCCATCTCTCCCAGGAAGGGAGAACACACACACCACCTTCACGCTCTTAAAAACTTGGCAGTCAGTTCCTAAACATGTCTCACAAGGACATATCAAATCATTTCCTGAGTGGTGTTTCCCTGAGGACAGTTGTGTTAAATATTAATTTGTGGGATGATATGAGGTGCCATGCCTTATCAGCGGGGGAGCTGAGGGCAGGGGTGGACAAGGAAGTCAAGGCTGAGGATGGCTTCTGTGGAAATCACAAATCTGAGTATGCAAATAACTGCATGTTTAGTAAATACCCAACTGATGGAGTCATGGCATTTATACAAGAGGTGGAGGGAGCAGTGGCACGTGCATGAGGGGTGGAAGAAAGTCTTGATCCAGAGCAATAATGCAAAAACTTACAACCAGCAGCTGCAAAGGCTCCCAGGGCCTTCTTCTCCCATTGGGTTATTTGATTACTATTTCAGAATCTAATTTTCCCAGTTGGAGCTATTCCATAGAATTACTGAACTTCAGCCTAGTCTGGGTTGAAGGTACAAGGTGGGGTACCTTGTACAGCCCTACCACTCAAGGTCCCTTTGAGGGGAGATAAGACTGTTACAGGATGGTGGCTTTATAGCTGAGGTACAGTTATCACAGTAAATACCATATTTACTAATTGACTTATTTTTCCAGCTCTGTCAAAGGTGATGGTAGATCTTGGACAGGCACTATAGAATTTTCTGTGCCAATTTGGGAGAAATCACTTTGATGTAGTTGGTGAGAAACAGAATTGTGGTGTTGGGATGTGGAAGAAGCACCAGAGCAACCCTGCTGAGGGTGACAACACCTCCTAGGCAAGCACAAGAATCCTTTATAAGGTCACTAAGGGAAGGAGAATAGGAGCATCTGCCTCCAATGTGAGGTCTGCTTGATCTGTGCATGGAAATGGAGAGTTCATGCAGATGGAGAGATTTAGCCCAGGCTGCAGAGAATTCAGCCCTTTGGTTGCATTTTGGACCAGGCAGAGGTTTTTCCTGACATCTGAACTTCCAGCAGCTATTTGGCCACTCCAGACAGGGTCCCCAGGACAACATCACCCTGAGGCCGCCCCAGCTGTGGGACTGCTGAAGGACCTCTGCAGGGAGCCCTGGGTCCCATGCATTGTCTTCCCCCTCCACGGGGACCCGTGGGTGTGTGATCTGCAATGCTGCTCTTGATTTGGGAGAGTTCATCCTCCAAGACATGGGAATGCATCTCCCTGAGGTCATGCCCCCCTCTCCTCACCGAGTTAGTTCTGAGGTATTTCATAATTTGCACACAAGGAAAATACACACTGAATTTGACTGCTGCAAGTGACCTGAGTAACTTTCATGTCAACAAAGCACCCTCCCCCTTACCCAGTGAGGTCTAAGATCCTGATCACAGACTAAACAGGCAAACCCTTGGCTGAGTTAATGCGAAGTGAAATGGCTCTGGTAGTAAAGATTGCGAGGTCACACCGTGGCTATGACATAATCCCACAGCTCTGCTCCTGTGTGCCTGGAGGAACGTGAACGGCCGCCTCGCCAGTGAAAGCCGGACACCCACACACTAAGTCCTAAGTGTGTTTTGTCTTTGGGTGGCAGACAAAAGGGCTTGTCAGGCAATGCTGAAGGCAAACAAAGAGAAATCCACCATGGCAAGGTCTTCAAAATGTCTTTAAAGGGGGATCTTGTAGGATTTGTAGTGGCTGGTGAAGTCCCTGTGGTCCTGAAGGAAGAGCAGGCCCAGCAGGCACAGGCAGCAAATTTTGGCAGGGAAAACATGGAAGATTGAAGTGCATCTGATTCAGAAAGGAAGCAGGAAAGAGAAGGAAAGAAAACTGATGGCAAAGTGCTGACAGTCATGGCAGGGAGGAGCAGAAGAGCTGAAGTTTCCCTGCCCCAACAAAAAGTCACTTTTTGCCCAAAGGCTGGCAAGGAACTGAGGTGAGAACCCAAAGGCAAGAGCCCTGAGATCCCAGTGAAGCTCCCAGTCCATGCCTCCAGCTTTTTTTTCAGATTTAAGGAGCCCAGGCATCAGGCTGCACTGTGCTGGCAGAGCTGCAGGATTTTACAGTGAATCCCACACAGAAAATTTGAGTGGCAAGGCAAGTCTGGAGGCAAATACACCCTAAAAAGGAAAGGCACGAGCAAGTGCCTTGAGAAAACAAGCATATCCAGGAAGAAACATCTCTTGGCTACCTTTCCATAAAATGCAAATATTCCTTCTTCCATGGATGTGGCAGGGATTATGTTGCTGTGTAAACACTAAGCTGCTTTGTCACAGCTTCACTTGAACTTATTCCCCTGCCATAAGAGTAATCACAGTGATGATGCTGATTTGTAATAAATGTTCCAGGGAATGACCCTGAAAAGGAAAAAAAAGCATGCATCAGTCTTCATGTGCCTAGAAGGTGAAACATTTTTAGGGAAGCTAAACTCATAAATATATCTATTCATACAAGGAGGATTAAATTATATTAGAAACACAGGCCATTTTTAGCTGGTTCTGGCAATTTTACATGATAAATCCTGTGTATTTTCTGTTTTTCGGAGGAAGTCAAGCTTGGAAAGCTTTCAGCTACAGAATGTTCTTAGGATGCTCTTCCCTCTGGTGACCGATGACAGGACCCGAGGGAACAGCTGGAGCTGTGTCAGGGGAGCGTTAGGTTTGATATGAGCAAAGAGTTCTTCCTCGGAGGGTGGCTGGGCATGGAACAGGCTACCCAGGGAATGGACACAGCCCCAGGGCTGCCAGAGCTCCAGGAACATTTGGACAGTGCTCTCAGGCACAGTGTGGGATTGTTGGGGTGTCTGTGCAGGGACAGCACTTGGACTCAATGATCTTTGTGGGTACCTTAAGCCCAAGATATTCCATGATTCCATGATTTGATGACACTGGAGGGGATAATCTATTTGAGCAGAAAACCTCTTTTCCCCAAAACCCAGAATCCCTGAAGTCTCCATTTTTTTTTCCCCAATAAGCTATTTCTGCAGCCGAGATACCCACATTCCAATTGTGTCATGTGCAGGCAAGCCCACAGACCACATTTTACTGAATTTTAGTCAAAGTGCAGGGTGCAGTGTTGTCACCAGCATGGCCTGGAGCTGGAGCTGAGGCTGGGATGGGGCCTGGAAGCAGTGGCTGGGGCTGGAGATGGGGCTGGAGCTGGAGATGGGGCTGGAGCTGCACCTGGAGCAGGAGTGGAACTGGAACTGGTGCCGGGGCTGGAGCTGGGACTGGAATTGGAGCTGGAGCCGGGGCCTGCAGTCGAGGCTGGAACTGGGCCGGGAGCCAGGGCTGGGGCAGGCACTGGAGCTGGAGCTGGAGCCAGGGCCTGAAGCTGCAGCTGGGGTTAGAGCCTGGAGCTGTGGCTGCAGCTCGGGCTTGGAGCTGGGGCCTAGAGCTGGAGCTGGGCCCGGGGCCGGGCCTGGAGCCGGAGCGGGGCC
>VXBU01004559.1:0-40882 GCA_013400315.1 Bombycilla garrulus | reverse complement strand
GGGGGTGACCTGGGGGGCGCGGGGACACAAATTCGGGGCCCTCCCGACCCCGATGTGGCCTGTGGCCGCTTCGGGCTCTTCACAGCGTTACGGGGAATGACCCGGACAGGGAAATTAAAAAAAAAATAAAAAAAGCACCAGCCCTCGCGTGCCTGGGAGGTGCAACATTTTGCAAGGGAAAAAAATTCATACATACCCTCATTCAGGCATGCAGAAGGATGCAACAGTATCGGAAGCATGATGTAGTGTTAGCTGGTTCTGGCAACTTTGCGTGTCCTATCACGTATATTTTCTGGTTTTCCAATCTTGGAAAGGTTTCAGCTGCAGAATAGTGCTAGGGACACAGGAGGGGGTAATCTTGAGATTTTTGCCAGCTCTGGGTGGAGAACCTTTTATCCTTGAAACCCAGAATCCCCAAAAAACTCCCCCATCACCATTCGCTGCAATTATCCATTCTCACAGCTGAGGCGGGCCCTCCCAGGGAGCAGGGATGGGGGCCAGGGAGCAGGGGTGCAGGGTGGTTGATGCCTTTTTGGGCTGTCAGAGCCCAGGTGAGCAGCAGGACAAAGGGTTTAACGGGAGCAGGTGCTGGAGGACCCTCCCGGACAGGGAGGAGCTTTTATTTCATACTTTTTCAGTACTTTAGGCTCTTTCTGCTAGTCTGGCTGCTAGTGCTCGGCCCTTTCTGGGTGCTGAATCACTATGGCGCTGCTGGAGAGCTGTGTTTTCCAGGCTGGCGAGTGCCAAAGGGGGGAAAAGAGCTTTCCCCGGGCAGACATTGGCAGGCAGCTTTCTGTACACAGAGTCCTGGCGGGAGGGCTCTCGGGAGCACATGGACTTTGGATACATGCCTTGTTTAGGGGATGATTACCAGGGAAGCTGTTGCTTTTTTAGCATTCCCACCCAGCTAAAGCGGTGGGTGCCAAAGCCTGAGCGGTGCCATGTAGATGGCTCCTGGTGGCTCCCAGGGGCCTCCCAGGCACCTCTGACACAATTGTGTTTTCCCTACAGTCACATGTGGCCTGACTACTAAAAGGAATCGAAATGGGTTGAGAGCTGAGGTGGTCCCTCTAGTTCGAGAACACATTTCCAAACCCCTGTGATTTAAGAAAGGTGTCTGAGACTTGTGAAGGTGGACACTGGCTCCATCATATCTGTGTTGCTGGTCTCTAAACTGGCTTATTACATCCAGACGTGGGAGTTTTTCTTGAATATCTGTACTGCTGGAGAACTTAGAGCTGGTCACCGGTGCCCTCCTGCCTCACTGGCAGCACCTTGGGTGATCCTCCTGGGCTTCCCTGAAGTTTTTTTCCATGATGGGGATGGTGCTCACTGTATTGACCCACTGGTCATAGGAGTAGTCTCAGCAGTGAGCTCTGAACTTGCTAACTGTTATTGATACCCAAAGCTGGGTGATGCCAACTCACTGTAATTCCCACACCTTTCTTGATTTTTGGACATGTTTCCCATGGGTAGAGCTGCTGTGACCCCTGTGCTGTGTGAAAACGTGTTTGCTTTGTTTCTGTTGACTCTCCTCTTGTCCTTAGGTAGTTGCACAGGCTCCTCTTTGCTGCCCATTGAGGATTTATTGGTTTTGTACTTGTACCATGGCTCTTTTTTTCATGTCTCTTTTCACAGAAAATATTCGCTGTGTTTACTTTCCTGGTCACCGTATCTGAACTTCTCAGTGAACAACAGACAACAAGCAGAATGTGTATCTTTAGTGTTCTCTACTTTGATCACTCCTATTTTCTCAAAATTATATTAGAGATTTCACTTCCCACCAAGATGTCTAGGCTTTCTGGGCACAGCTGTTATTGCCAGGAAAAAAAAAAAAGAAAAAAAGTAAAAAAAAAGTCGGTTTGGATTTTTCACGCACTCATTTTCAGCTAGAAGTTGGCTTTATATCTCACTGTGGACTTTCTGTTCAATCTGAGGTGGTCTGTACCTCTGGTGGGTCACCAGATGCTGTGCTTATTGCATTTTCTATAAAAGAGGTTACGTCTAGATTGACCTCTTTTAGAAATAATGTTCTGGGCTGTGTCCTCAGTGTAACAAAACAAACCCCCCACACAGGAAAATTGCAGATACGGGTCTGAACATGAAAAATTTCAGTTGATTGAGTCATATGAGAACATGTTTCCAGAGTTTGGCTTTCCATGATGTTTAGAACGCTGAAGTAAAAAATTGGAGTTGAGGACTATGCTGGGATTTAAATAGTTAAAATGCAGAACAGTGCTCCTCAAAGTTTGAGCAGCAAATGAATTTTTAAGGGTTTACTGTTGGCACTGCTCTGGGGGGCTTTTCTTAGAGACATGATCCTTAGGGTGGATATTGTGTTGTCCTGATGCTGTAAAACTCTGCAAAATTATTCCTTTGGCTTTTGAGGCAGCTGAGGGAGCTCAGTGAAGGCAAAAGCCCTGCAGACCGTTTGGGTGGAAGGGTAATATGGGCCACTTTTCTACCTCTGGTTTCATCGTTCATCCCATAAAGAGGTGCCATGGCAAATACAAGAGAATGTGAATGTATCCATTAATAGGTATAAATCATCATGTATGTATTATGTATAAATTATTATGTATAAATATGTGTATTATGTATTGCTGGCACAGGTTGCTCAGAGAAGCTGTGTCTGCCCCGTCCTGGGAAGTGTTCAGGGATGAGGCTTGGAGCAACCTGGTCTAGTGGAAAGTATCCCTGCCCATGGCAGGGTGTAGAATGAGATGAGCTTTAAGGTCCTTTCCAACCCAAACCATTCTGTGATTCTGTTATTCTATGATTATGTAGTAAAAAATGTTTTGTATTATTTAAAATAATAATATAAGCACTGCAGTATGAAGGCTTTACAGAACAGGTGGTTCAGAATCTTCCTGGTTACAAAAGGTGATTTTATTTTTGTCAGGCAGTGGGATGGATGAAGGATTCAGGTGAAACTTGGGGCTGCTCCAGTGCAGGGACATTCAATATGTGTCTCTTGTCTGGGCAGGGAATTTACTGCACAGTAATATGGAGACTGGATTTACAAGCTGGCAGTGTGCTCACTCCTACAGCTACCTGTGTTATTCCACTGAGCATGCAAAATGAGGGGAGCACAGCTGGGTTTTATGGAGCAGACAGAACCAAAAACCTTGTCTGCTTATGGGTTTACCTGAGCTAACCAGAGCTCATTTTCCACAGATATTCCCAGGGATATGAACAAGGAGCTAAATACTTTTTTTTTTTCCTTTTGTCTGTAGGAAAACCGTCCGATCCCAGAACCAGGTCCTAATGGTATGTCTACAGATGACTGATTCTGGTTGCTTTCTTTACTTCTCTCTTTGTTTTCTCATTCTCTTTTGTTGCTCCTTGATAATAAAAAATATTTCTGAGGAAGTACAGAATTATCCAGAAATCGATTTTGTGTCTGGAACAGATAATGCTGCTTTTCCAGCTGAAAAGAAGAGCTGGAGCAGTCGCAGATAAACCCTTTCATCTGGCTTTTTTTGCTTTCTGTTCCATCAGTTCGTGTATGTCACAGTAAACGGCTCTTGGGACATGTCAGATGATCTTATGCAGGACTAAACATTAATAGGATGGGCATATGGGCTGATAAAAATTTGATTCACTGACTCTCTGGGGCTGAAACCATAGCTCTGGGAGAAGGAAAAATTAAATGAACTTGCTATTTCATTCCTGCTCCAGCAATAATAACGTCCCTCTTAAATTGTATTACTTTGTTGACCATATTTTTATTGACATTAGCTTTTGTCTTACCCTTTTTTAAGCCTTCTTGCTTTGTGAATCATTGCAGTTTTGTGTTTCAGCAGGTGGCTCATGAACATGCCACATTTCTAACGTACGCACACACGATTCTGGTGTGTTTGTTGAACTCCATTGTATTTGGATGTGTCGATACTGCCTTGGCCTTTGCTCTGGGGCCCAGGGACAGCCCCTGTGCTGCTCTCCCAGTGCCTAAGTTTGGTTTTTCTACAAGGAACCTTCCCTCCTTTTCTGGCAGAGGTCCTGCTGCGCATGCATTCCGTTGGGATCTGTGGTTCCGACGTTCACTACTGGCAGCACGGTCGAATCGGGGATTTTGTTGTCAAGGAACCCATGGTGCTGGGACATGAAGCTTCCGGGACTGTTGTAAAAGTGGGCTCTGGGGTGACTCATCTGAAACCAGGTATCTGCAACCAAACCCATTTGTGTTTGTTTTCCTCCTAATCAGTTCCGAGAATGTGTCGATACAGGCTCTGTTTTTTTCCTGTCATGTAAATTTACCTGAAATTCTGAACTCACAGGGTGACCTCCTTTAAAAAGTGTCACTGCGCTGCAATTCGTCACCCATCTTGGCCACTACTCTATGATATTCCTTAGGTAGTTTTATCCTGGGATATGTTGAGCTGGCCTGGCTGTGTTTTAATGCACAGCAGAGTGTATATTGGTACAAGGTGCCTTTTAAGGAAGCTTGATAAAGATTCGGAAACTTCATCTATAGCTCTTGCCAGCAACCTGCTGTGAGTGTTTCTTCTCTGTGTGTGTTCTTGAAGGAGCAAATAGCCTCCTGCAGTGCAGAGGTCTCTGGAGCAACCGCTCCGGGCCCTGTGGTGATTCCTCCACAGCTTGCTGTGCTCATGAATATCCTAGAAAATGGACTGAGCAGGGAATTTTGCGAAGTCTGCTGGTGAGGGCAGCTTAGGTAAGGTAGGAGAGGATGTGGGGGAGAGCCAGCAAGAGTTACAGAGAGACCCGAGAGGTGCCAGTGAGATGCAGGTGAGATTCAATGCAGGGAAACACAAAGTGATATCCACGACAGAACAAACAAAACCAGCCTCATATCTAAAATGCTGTGCTGACCATCACTACTGAGGGGTGAGACCTTTGGCTCTGACACTGCATGGCAACATTGGCTCCACAGCAGTGAAAATGCAAATCACTGTTAGGAAGGGGTCAGAGACTCAGAGGATGTCAGTGCACATCTGGAACTCTGCATGCAGTTCTGGTTTCCTCCTTTCCAAAAGGATGTAAAACAAGTGAGCAAGGTTCAGAGGAGGACAGGGATATAACAACATGTGGAGCAGCATCTCTGACAGATCTCCAAGTCAGGAACTCAAGCTGAGAGCTAGAGAGACAACTCAAGGACTCATGGAAGGCTGGGAGAACAGATTGCTCCAGCACCAGAGCAAGGCACCAGTGCAGCATTCACCTGAGATGTGGCAGACCATGTAGTTTATGTGGTGGAAGGAGGAGAACTTGTTGAGTGTTACTAAATACAAACAAACCACTTGCAACTTGGGAGGCCTCACAGCTGCATATAATGTGAGGCTGGGAGAGTATTCAGTACATGCTTGTCATGCCTCTGTCCTGTCAGACACCTGTTGTTGGCCAGCTCAGTGGCCTAGATGGCTCTTTACTTCCATCCTTTGTATCCCTATGTCTCCCTGAAAGCCTGTTGGTGGAGAGCTTTGCTCAGAGCTCTGGCTCTGATTCCTCTGCCAAATGAATGTGAGGCTTTGTGTCCCTTGTGTACTTGCAAGTTGTGCTGTGTTCACACTGTTTTCTCTGGTCCATCCTGCTTTCTGACTGCAATTAAATAATAGCTCTTTGTCCTGCAGGATGTGTCCTTCCAGCACCCTGGGCTGCTCTGTTGTAGCACCAAAGCTGTCTCTGTTCCCAGATAAATCCTGCCGGGCTCCTGGGTGCTCTGCACCTTAAGATTCCTTCCCTGTGGGAGTGGTGGGGCCATGGCACAGGTTGCCCAGAGCAGCTGTGGCTGCCCCACCCCTGGAAGTGTTTAAGGCTGGGTTGGACAGGGCTTGGAGCAGCCTGGGATGGTTGGAAGGTGTCCCTGCCCTGGGCAGGGAGTGGAACAAGCTGAGCTTTAACACCACAAATACTTCCATGATTCTGTGATTCCCAAGGAACAGCCCTTTCCAGCTGGCAGCGTGGTGCCTAGCCGAGCTCACCTGCTCCATCCTCAGTATTTCCTCTTCTACAGAATCAGCAAAGTACCTGGTGGCAGTGTGAGGGCCTGGGGGGCTGCCCCTTCATCTGCTGAGGCTGGCTGCAAGGCAGCTGGAGGAGGTGTTTGTGGGGCTGAGCTTCCATCTGTGCCTCTTTTCACATACCTTGGAAAAGGTCCTAGGAAAGTACTACTTTTCTACTTACTGCTTACTTCTCCCTGGGAAGATCTTGCTGCTGAGGCTGCCGTGAAGGGAGCGTTGGGAACCAGCCCGGTGTGTGCAGCAGCAGCTCCCTCCCGTCCCTCCTGCCTTGTGTGGCGCCAGTGTTTCTGTGCTTTCGGTGCTGCTCCTACTTGTGTGCCCCCTGTCCCTGACCCACTCCATCTGCTTGTATCCTGGCAGGTGACCGTGTGGCCATCGAGCCGGGTGTCCCGAGGGAAACGGATGAGTTCTGCAAAGGCGGGCGCTACAACCTGTCCCCGACCATCTTCTTCTGCGCGACGCCCCCCGACGACGGGAACCTGTGCCGCTACTACAAGCACAGTGCCAGCTACTGCTACAAGTCAGTCCACGCTCCTTCCGCAGAGAAATGTACACTCCCTGGGGGGGAGGTTAGCTGCAGCAATCACCTCTTGGCCCTTTGGAACGCTCTTTGTGTGATCCCAACAGGTTTTATTGCTTTCTGATCCATAAATAACATGCCTAAGCTTGGATGGCAGCCACTTTGCAAAGGTTTTGTCAGGCAAGCAGTTTATCCCCTCCGGTGCCAGACATAAACATTTCTTGCATGTCTCCTGGGATGTCACAGCTGGTTTACTCTTTAATTATTTTCCTTTTCCCATTTGCTCCCTGAGAAGAGAAGACAGAGGACTCTGCACTGTTCAATTGTGAATCAAGCCAAAGCCGTTTATTGTGCTTCTAAACATTGTTTATGTTTACTTCTTATCTTGGTTTACATAGTTACACATTATTTAATTGTAGCTCTGCATTGTCCATGCATCTCGATTGGTAGCTCCTCTTTGTCCATGAGGCAAGCACGTGTCTTTTTCTTCATCTAATTGGTTGATACTATAAGTGTCATTTTACTCAGGTTGACACTCCTCTGTCTGTCAGCAACTTCTCATCTTCTTTCTTCTTGCATCAGCTTTTTCATCTTTGTCTTTCTTCTTGCATCAGCTTTTTTATCCAAAAGGATGACTTCATTTTTTAGTTCCAGAAGGTTAGGCTGATTCATTTAGTACATGTCCATTTTCCTGTAAATATGATCCTACAGCTTCCTGCTCTTGGTTTCTTTCCTGTCTCTTTTCATATCCTTGCTTTCCTAAGGACCTTCCCTGGAGGTCTTTGTCTGGTTCTTTGAGCTGAGTTTTGCTGCTGCTTTTCAGGAAACACCAGGGTGACTGCTGACATCTCTCTCTGTCATTTGAAACAGTCATCCCACTTCGAGCAGAGCAGGAACAGAAAGCAGTGGCCCTGCTGAGCTGTTTTTTCATGTGTCTCTGAGTGTCTCCACTAAGCTACCAGCATTACAACATATCTGTTTTCATGTCCAGTTCAGCAAACTTGAATGTTATTAATTGTGGCAGCACTGGCATATTTCCTTAGAAGGAAATCTGTGCTTAAGCACTCTGGCAAATCATAGAATCCCAAAAGAGTTCGGTTTGGAAGGGACCTTAAAGCTCTTCCCATTCCACCCCTACCACGGGCAGGGACACCTTCCACTATCCCAGGTTGCTCCGAGCCCTATTCAGCCTGACCTTGAACACTTCCAGGGATGAGGCAGCCACAGCTGCTCTGGGCACCCTGTGCCAGGGCCTCAGATACTCCAAAGACCTGAAAAAACTTGTACAACGTTATACCCACTTGAGTGCCTTTAACAAGGAGTTAAAAATAGCCCAGGTAGTGTCCCCCTGAGGCTGCTCTACCTGTGGAGCAGGTTCTTTTTCAGTGCGTGTGGAGGTGGTGCTTCCATGAGCAGGATTGATTCCATTCTTTGGGATTGGTCTTTGGTGTCTGCATGGAAAACGTTCAGGATCGTGGCAGTCGGAAGGAGGCACTCGACTGCTCTTCTCCTGAGAGTCCTCAGGCAGGAAGCTTTAAAGCAGATACCAAGCAGCTGCTGTCAGGATGAGGTGCTGGTCTGGATGGGATTATCATCTCACTGTCCAGACCGGCTGTCATCAATTTCCTGTGTATCAAAAGTTTTCTGACAACATCACAAGTTTTTGCTTGAGAGGAAGTGGTTGGTTTGTAGCGGGCTTCTTCCAGGCTTTTGCTTTTTTTCTCCAATTTGAGCAAATATTACAGTGGTTATCTTATTTTGTCTAATTTTTAAGCTTTGGGATGCACAGCCTGGACCTTGTGCTCCCAGTTTCAGATCAGCAGTGCTGTGGCTGGCTCACGTTGAGCAGATTCCCTGGCATGCAGTCACTCTGCCAGCACAGATTTGCTAAGCACAGATGATGGCTGAGCTCAGTGAGCTTTCACACATTTGGGCAGTTACTGTGTGTCCTGCTGGTGGACAGACTGTGTGTTGGGTGCTCTGAGTAACTCGATGGAGGTGGGATTGTGCTGCCCTCCCCATGGACAGGGCAGTGCCCAAACCCAGCAGCAGCAAACGTGATGCCAGACTCTGTGACAAGGGAACTCTTGGAGTCAGACCTGTAAAGCCTCTTGGAAAAAAGGGATATGCAGCTATTTTACAGCTGTCTTCCCACAGCCATAATTTCCATATCTTTGTCTTTACATTGGCCTGGCTGAGACCTGACTTTGAGCTTCCCAGTGCTGACCCTCCTGGCAGGCAGAGCTCCCAGAGCTGTGTGAGAACCCACACTGGTGCCTTGCTGGTGGGCAGTGTGGTGGGGCTGAGATTTGTTTATTTCAGCAGTTCAGAAGGGTTTCACTTCCTCTGCTTTTGTCCATCCCTTATGTTGGCTGCATTACAGGGCTGGTTTTGTCCAGAAGGTGTTTGATACCCACTGTACACGTTGTCCCTGACTGCTGGGAGGGTGCATGCTGGGACCAGTCCACTTGTTAAAACACTTGGTGCATCAGGGAAGGTGATCCTGGGTGTTATGGGGAGGCCTGGGTCTGGCTGCCTTTCCTGGTGGCATCACCTTTGGCAGCAGGATGTTTTCTAAAAGCTGATTCAACCCTGATGAGGGGTCAGAGCTCACTGGTGGGTGAGCCATAGGGCAGCTTCGGGGTGGTACATATGCAGCACCAAAGGGAACGAGTGGCAAAGGAGTCTTTGCTGACTCACCAACTACTGGAGGGCTGATGTGGGGAAGTTTGTGGGTCCCTGGGTGTGGTGCTTGGGCAAACCTCACTGATAAATGGTTCAGGTGCTCTTGATGCTGCTTCAGAGGAGGGAAGGAAGCAATGGGACCTCTTGAAGCGCATTCCAGCATATTTCTCTGGCCACAAGTGGCAGTGTGTTTTACACCCATGTTCGGTCTTCAAGTGTCATGGCTTTCCTCGTCACCCTCATAAACTACATTGGTGACTGTTCCTTGTGTCCCATTCTTGCAGGCTTCCAGATAATGTCACCTTTGAGGAAGGAGCCCTTATCGAGCCCCTCTCGGTGGGAATCCATGCCTGCAAAAGAGCGGGAGTCACTCTGGGAAGCAGAGTCTTCGTGTCTGGCTCTGGTACAGTGATCGTGGTCACTCCTTGGGTTCCCTGCCTGCTGGGAGGGGGTGGGCAGGCTCAGGCTCTGCTTCTGGGCTCTGCTGTCAGGGTGGGTCGTGGCAGAGCCACAGGTGTGCTGAGGGGAACCTTGGGGCTGCCAGAGCCTCCTCAAGAACTCGCTGAACTCTGGGCACGTTCAGAGGGGGGGCTGATGCTGCCTGGCAGTGGTACATGTTCTCTTTCTCCCCTTTGTACCCAGGACCCATCGGCCTGGTGAATGTCATTGTGGCTAAGATGATGGGTGCAGCAGCTGTGGTGGTTGCAGGTAAGTCCTTTCAGAGTGTGCCTGTTTCCCACCATACAGAATCACAAAATCGTTAAGATTGAAAAAAACCTCTTAGATCATCGAGTCCAACCATTAACCCAGCACTGCCAAGCCCAACTATATCCATAAGTGCCTCATCATTTTTGAACATCCAGGGATGGTGATTCCACCACTTCCCTGGACAGCCTGTTCTCATACCTGACCAGCCTTTCAGGGTTTGATCTTAGCAGGTTCTTTTTATCTCTGGTAGTGCTGGATGATGGCCCAGGCAGTGCTTGCACATTGTTTTCTGTGTGCAACCACACTGTGCTTCTCCACTCGTCTTTCTCTGCCCTTCTGTCTGCTCCTGCTGGGGGTTTCATTGGAACTGAAATGGCCTTTTCAGGGTCTCTGCATTTCAGAAATGTGTGTTCCTTGCACGACTGTACCCTGGATATTTCTAGCTGAGCTGCTGCTTGCAGGAAAGTCTTTGTCCAGCTGTGTCGGGAAAACCTCTGAGGAAGGAGATCTCATTTCTCTAGATACCTTCTCTAGGTTTGCATCTCTTAATGATGAATCTTTTTCTAGGGTACACTCAAAAACTGTAATGAATCTTCATCACCTTTCCAGCTGCCCTTCAGGTTGTTGAGACAGCTTTTCTATCCCGCCCTTTTTTTGACAAGCTAACCTAGCCTAGGTCCATCTAGCTCTCCTCTAAGGATCAAGCCCCTTCTCTCTGTAGCCTGCCCAGAAGGATGGAGAGCTGGAGTAACCTCAGGATGTTCTCTGGTTGAAATTCCCACCTGGGGGTTGAACAGGGTCTGGAAATGATGCTTCCAGCTCCCACTATGACTCTTCAATCTTTCTGCGTGGTGGTGGCCAGGAGGAGCAGTTAGAGGTGCCACTGGACATTGAGCACAAATTGCAGCAGTTTTTATGTCAAAGCCCTAAAGGATCTGGACCTTTCAGAAGGTTGTTACTCACCCTTTCCTTTACTGTGTTTCCTTTTTTGGGTCAAGAGATAAAATTCAGGTCCCGCCCCCTTGCCTTCACAGAAACATCCTTCAGCAGTAGCTCAGGTCAAAACTCAAGGTACATTGTTGCCTTCTCCTTCCTTAATCCTTTTGCTGTTGAGTCCAGGGCATTTTTAGCTGTGCTGGCCTCACCCTGCAGGTGTGTGTGCTTGATGGATGTGATCGGTCCACACCTCAGATTTTGTGAAATCATTTGAGGATGATGTTTGCTGTAGCAGGAAAAACAACTCTGCCTCCTGAATCACACACGAGGAACCTTGTGCCCAGCTGGCCTGGTGCAGGGGCTGGTGGGGGCCGTCCCCTGGGTGGGGAGGGCTTGGTGAGTTTGGGGTGGTGGGGCTGAGGCAGCTGGCTCAGTTCCTGCTCCAGCCTGGGTGTGTCTTCCCCCTTGTACCAGGAGCTGCTGCTGCTGGGAACCTCAGGCAAGCTGAGCAGGCTGTCATGGGCCACAGGAGGTTCCTGGTGCTTGATTTGCAGGATCAGGAAGATTGGATACGTGGAATTACCCTTTTTTATCTTTGTGTGCTAGCCTAGGTACTGATTCTGACTCATGGACATCTCTTCCACACGAGGGGGGTTTGGCTGAGGTGCTCAAAGACACCCATGAAGGTGCTGTCCCAAATCAAGTATTTGTGTGTGACATGAGCTGAGACGAATGGGTTTGGTTTGGCTTGTGGCTGCTGGAGATTTTGCTGCCTGTCTCAAGGAACTGCTTTTTGTTTTGGCTTTAGGAGCCAACACCTGTGAGGCGCCTGTCTGCCCTTTTTTTTTGGTGCTACCAGATTATTTGAATTCATTGCCCTGTGTTTTTATCATGTGTCTGTCTGTGAGGACCTTTGTCTGTGTAGCACTTATGGCTTTAAAAGTTTGTGTTTGTTTTGACAAGCTTCTCACAGGTATAGAAATAATTAGAAAAGCTTTCTGTTTTTGACAACTCACCTCCTGCAGCTTCTGTCTTTGGCTCATCTGGAGTGTTTGATATATTTAATGGTCTCCAGTTGGGTGAGAAGATAAATTTGTTTCATGGGTCCTCATCTACTCTTCCAAAATGTCTCTGTCTTTCTCCACTCCACTCCTGAGTGGGTGTGATTGATATTTATGGACAACCTTCTCCTGTCCTTGCTGTTGCTCTAGAAAGCTGCTTTTCTCCTTAGATTCTTGTAAAAGATCAGCCTTCATCCCCAGCAGGTGGAGGGGCAGTTTAGGTGTTCATGTTGGCCTGTCTTGCATTGCACTGTCTGTCACTAAAAGTTCACTTAATAATTCCTGCTTAAGGGAAATTTTCTCCTTGTTCAATCTGAATCTGAAGTCTGGGTGTTGATGCCTCCAGAAACCCTGGAATTCAAGGTCAGGGGAGGTGAGGAACTGTACGGAGTTCAACTCATTTGAGAAAGAAGATCAACTGAGAAAATCTGAGAATAATAAAGAGTATTTATTTGCTTGTTAAGTTGGCTCATAAACCATTATGAGAAGCTTAAGGGTAATTTGATAACTTAATTGCAAGCAATCAAAACTTAAATTAGCTTCAGGGGCTGGGAAATGAAAACAAATTTCTGACTAGAGGCAGGATGCACGTCATTAGTTGTTTGATGGACCAGTTTCCTAAGAACTGTGTGAGTTTAAAGTCCAGAGGACTTGGTCCTTCCCAAGAAGAGTGTGGAGCTCTGAACAATCCAGTGACCTGCAGATGCATCTGCTTCAGTGAGTGTTTCCTGGTGATTCAGGTGTACTGAGAGGTTGTTGCAGCCCTGGCCAGGGCTGGCAGTGTTGCTGCTGCATTCCATGTGCTGCTTAGAGCCAGGGCTTCCTTCCCAAGCAGGTCGGCAAACCAAAGGTCAGCTACAGGGAAGATGTGGGGTGTTTTGCTGCCTGAGAGTGATTTTGTGGCCACTTTGAAATGCACTGGCTGCCTTGTTACTCTAGGACACTGCCTGTGGATTATTTCTGCCAGAGAGAAAGTTCAAAATACATAAAATATGTACAATGTAGAATATAATGTCTATAATATTTTTTATATTTGTACATTATACATATATAATATTTTAAAGTATGTATTTATAATTTAAAAGAAGATGTTAAAAATTGTAGAATCCAACTGTGTCTGCTGAGAGCTGGTACTGTGAGACCAAACTTCCCAGGGAGTTTAGTCATTACATGAGAGGACTGTTGAACCGCTGTGGTCTCCTTGGCATACATGAGATTTGGGACACACCAACCATGTTGTGCAAAAGAGTTTCATGGCACTTGAAGTGCCTCTAAAACCCCTGGCCATGCAGTTGGTGCCTGGGAGCTCTCTGAGTGCAGCTCAGCTGGGGTCAAGCATGACCCCACGCACGGCCTGGAGCCCCGTGCTCACAGCACAGGTGTCACTCCTGCACAGGGACAGATGTCACTCCTGCAGCCACAGGAATGAGCCCATCTTGAGGCTGCCAGGGTGATGCTGCCCTTTCTTTTCAGCCTTGGCTTTTCCTCTTTCGTCTGCATTTTATTACCCTTTGTTACCCCTTCTTGAAATGCCCCCCGCCGCCCTCCTGGGTGCTCAGCTTGGTAGGTGTGCCCACACTTGGCATCCTGAGCCTCCCAGCTTGTCCATCATCTGGCCTGCCAGTGAGTGCCTGTCTATCCCCTGCCCTGCCAGTGAGTGCCATCATTTTTGCTGTGGGATGGGCAGGGCAGAGCCTCTGGCCTGGCTCTCTCCCAGGACTGTGGCTGAGTCACAGTGGCTCATGGAGAGCTGGCCTTGTCCTCCTCTTCTTTCCCTTG
Organism: Bombycilla garrulus; assembly: GCA_013400315.1. Taxonomy (NCBI): domain Eukaryota; kingdom Metazoa; phylum Chordata; class Aves; order Passeriformes; family Bombycillidae; genus Bombycilla; species Bombycilla garrulus. The sequence continues at coordinate 27,209 of VXBU01004559.1, read as the reverse complement.
ATATTTTCACCCCACCCCATCTCTGACTTCTCTGAAGACTGTGTCCTGGTAAGAGGGGTGTTTTCCTCTTTGCTCTGTGTGCCCCTAGCACAGGCATCCTTTTCTGAGTCTTCTAGCCCAGGACCTCTGGGAGGAGACCATGCCTCAATTTTGGGTCTAGGAAATCTTGTCTGTCACATCTTTTCCAGTGCCAGCATGCAGACCCATGTAGACCACTGCTTTCGTGTAGGGAAAAGAGCTGATTCCTTCCTGGGAAATCCCACTCTTCTCCTCAGCTGTCCACGTCCTTATCTCCACATGTGGCCTGGTTACCCGTGGTGGCTGAAGAGGAATAGGTAGCTTTTTTCCAGGGGATGTGGGATGCCCCAGAAGGACAGCTTGGTCCGTGGTACAAATCCCCTGTGGATCTTCTGGTGATACTTTTACAGCCCTCTCAAGGTCCCTCAGAACAGAGTACAGGAGTACAGCCATGGCCTCACAGATGTTTATCATCACCAGCTTTGTTGCTCTGTCTTAATGGGATGTCTCAGGTCCACCTAATTACCAGATCCACTCCCTTTTTTGTTCATGCCTGATCATTCATCTGTGACAAAAACTGTCTGAAAGATGCTCAGCAGCCTCCAGAGGTGCTACAGGGAGGGTGAAGATAGTAAAGGGGAGGGCTGGAGCCCCTGTGCTCTGGAGCCAGGCTGGGAGAGGACCAGCCTGGAGAAGAAAAGGCTCCAGGAAGACCTTAGAGCCCCTTCCAGTGTCTAAAGGGGGTCAAAGAGAAATAGAGAGGAACTTGAATCAAGGGCCTGGAAGGACAGAACATGGGGCACTGGCTTCCTGCTGCCAGAGGGCAGGCTTAGATGGGATATTGGGAAGAAACTCTTCCCTGTGAGGTTGATGAGGCCCTGGCAGAGATTGCCCAGAGCAGCTGTGGCTGCTGCATCCCTGGAAGTGTTTAAAGCTGGACAAGGCTTGGAGCACCCTGGTCTGGTGGAAGGTGTCCCTGCCCATGGCAGGGAATGGAACTTCAAAGTGGAGAGCAGCTTTGATGTTCCTTCCAACCCAAACCATTCCAGGATTTTATGATCATTCTCTGCCTGCCAGGAAGGAGTGAATCCTCCCTTCTCCTGGTTGTGCACTGCCCTGTGCACACATATAGGGAGCAGATGTCAAGTTCAGGTTCTTCATCCTCTTTCACATAACGCTCCAGTTCTTCACTTGGTTTTCTTTCCACAGACTTATCTGCCTCTCGCCTGCAAAAAGCCAAGGAGGTGGGGGCAGATTTCACCGTTCAGGTGAAGAAGGAGACCCCGCAGGAGGTGGCCTCCAAAGTGGAAAGTGTGCTTGGCTGCATGCCTGAGATAACTGTGGAGTGCACAGGAGTGCAAGCCTGTATCCAGGCTGGAATTTATGTGAGTACCACTTGTTCCAAAGGCAGACCAGTGATGGTGTTGGTCTTTTTTTTTCTGGGATGGTTCAGTGAATGAGCTGTTTCACTCCCACGGTGCTTAATTTAAGTGGGCTTGGTGTGGGGAGAGAAGCTGCTCCTTAGGCAGTAAACAAAGAGACAATTAAAGTGCATCAGCATGGGGATAATTGATAATTGATTTGATGCTTGGGTGCTTTAATCACTTGCCAAAGAGACCCCAGTAAGATCCCCAAACCCAGGGAGTAGGACAACATCTTCCATTGAAGTTATGTCCAAATAAGAATAATAATCAAGAAAATTAATTCCAGAAACAATGAAAGAAGCAATTAAGAAAGGGATGTTTTGCTGCCATGAACATCCTAACAGGAGCATGGGGGTAAGGTTAATGTGGAGCATCACAGTGAAAGAAAAGGAGGGGAATGGGACAAACTGCAAAAAGAGACATTCCAGTAGCATCAGGCTCTTAGTTCTAAGTCTCTCCCAATGAAATCCCAAAATTCCTTTTTGCAGTCCTAAATGCCAGCCGTTTTTCAGAATGGAGTTTTCAGAACTTAAATTTCAGATTCCTACCAAAATCCTTCAGGGATTTTCAAAATATTGCAGTTTTAGCTTTGACTACCACGTGTTTCACTTTTACAGACTCCTGACAGCATCCTGCCTCTCCCTGGCTTCTCTGCTGTGCCCCAGGCAGTCCACTGCAGCCATAAAGGGTGGCTTTATTTTTGACAGACCCTGCACAGGCTCCTGCAGTGTGTGTTCTGCAAAAATGTAACCTGTTTGTGTGTATGCTCTCCAGGCCACTCGTTCTGGTGGGACCTTGGTTCTGGTGGGGCTGGGGCCTGAGATGGTGACGGTGCCCATTGTGAATGCTGCCGTGAGGGAGGTGGATATCCGCGGGATATTCCGCTACTGCAACACGTGAGTCTTCTGCAGAGGGGCCTGCTGTGTCTCCAGGGTTAAAATTCTTCAGAGCTGTACTTTCCTGCTAATGGAGAAAGGACCTTTTGTTAATCTGTAGCTCTCCGGGAAGGATTTATGGGATGTTGTCACGCTCCTCCTTAAAATGAGAAGTGTTATTAAGTAGGCAGTTTGGGAACTAGATTAGCTGCTGCATCCCTTTGTATCCCTGTATCCTCAGGCTGGAAGCTGAGGCGTTTCCTTTGTTCTCCCTGCACTGGGTCCATGAGTTTGAGCTCCACCATGGTCAGTGTGCAGGCAAGAGGCCATGCAAGAGGAGAGCAGAGCATGGCGGGTTTGGTTTTCAGGGTTTCCAAAGTAGTAGTTTTCTGTGATTTTCAGTTGCTTCCTGTGATTTCACTTACTCTCTCAACTGTCTGTGAAGCAGTGCTTCTTTCTCAGAGCTCAACAGCCCAGAGCAGTTGGCTTGTCCCATCTCCCATACCAGACACTTGAGGAGTGTCTGGAGGAACTGGAGGTTCCCTCCTCTAAGGATTCTTTGCAGGCAAAACTTCCCTGGGCTAAGGAAATAACTGTGATGATCCAGGCCGCTCTGTGCTCTTTTCTTGGACTCCAAACTAGAGGCTGCTCCCATCCCTGCTCTGTGCTTCCTTTGCAGGTGGCCTGTGGCCATCGCTCTTCTGGCATCCAAGCGGATCAACGTCAAGCCCTTGGTCACGCACCGTTTTCCCCTGGAGAAGGCTCTGGAGGCCTTTGAGACCACCAAGAGGGGTGAGGGGGTCAAAGTCATGCTGAAGTGTGACCCTACCGATCAGAACCCCTGAGCTGTCCCAGTGCCTGGCCCTCATCCTTGCTGCTTGTAACTAGAAAATCACACGTGATGGGGGTGAACGGCACTGGAATACACCATTAGAGCATTAACAGCTAACTACGAATGGACAGCCAATAGTTTGAATCAAAATGCTGAATTAGAGAGGATGGTTTGCACAGCTGGTGGCTATTCTTCACAGACCACGTGTGCAGGAGAGCCTGGCCAGGTTCCTCCACGCTAGGGAGGGTGTCGGTGGCATGTGGCACAGCAAGGGTGGAGGTGCTGGCACTCGCCCTTCCCGTCCCACACTCCCCTGGCTGCAGCATTTCCTGCATGGCAATCTCTGGATGCAAGATAGACCTATATGAATATCCCACCTTCCCTCATGGGTGCTCAGGGACTGTACAGCCTGTGGAAAAAAGCCTGGCCCTCCCCACTCCACGGGAAGCACTGGCACATTCAGGTCATTCTCTCCACGCTCTTCTCAAAGTTCAGATCCGGGGTTTTTGTGAAACTTGGAGGCCAGCTGGGACCACATCTGCTGTGTCACCGCCCAGTAGCTCCTCGTGGGACCACTGGGACTGCTGGGAACCCTGTCCTTATGTGCCTCCCATGAAGGGGCTGGTTGTGGGGCACGGCTGCCTTTGATGTGGAGGGGAGCACAGGGGAGATATGAGGGGACAGCATCACTCAAAGGTTTTACCACTGCAAACAAATCATATTTATTTGGGAATATCAAGCCTTCCTGCTGAGACTGTGAGCCACAAACAAGGTACTAACGAGGTAGAAAAAAATACAATATTTGATTACACTCATGTTAATTTTAGCACTGAAAGATCAGTTCCTTCCTTGGGCTGGTACTGAACTTTCTTCAATAAATTCTGGCTGCCTGAGACCTTCCAGATGTGTTCCTTGAAGTGTGGGGTGGTGGGTTGGAGGGGTTTGCAGGGGCCTGTGCAGACCTAAGCCTCGCAAGGGTGCAGCATGAGCTCGGTGTTGGCAGGACTGCAAAACCTCAAACAACCCCACTGCTTGCAGAAGCAACCTCATGGCTATTCCAGATGTGGCCGGGTTAATCCTGGCAGAGATGAAAGGCCCCAGGTCCATGCTGAATTTTACAGGGATGAGACATAACCCAGAGAAACTTTCTGCAGCTGGAAGAAGTGGTCAATATATGTGCTCAGCACATTACCATGCTGGGAGGAACCCCATTGGCAGGGCTGGGGATTCACTGGCCATCCAGACTCCTGTCCTGTGGGGATCCCCATTGGCAGGGCTGGAAGACCAGTGGCCATGGCAAGATTGTTCTTACTGGGAAATGGAAACTTTCTCTCTGTAGCTCAGCCTGGTTGGGCTCCTTGTGTGATCTGCTCCCTCATCAGGTCTTGCTGGAGGCGTTGACAGTGCAGGGGTGTTGCTGGGGACAGTAGGTCTGGTGGACATAATCAGTGGGGCTGTGCCTGTAATCCCCACCCCTCACCTCACCTATGTCACCAGTGCAAGGGAAACTCTCTCCAACTTAGCCCATTTTCTTGTGGGCTGGAGTTAAGGCCAGCACTATGCCACAAATATTACAAGTCTCTAGGTGGCCGAGACCCAAATCAGCTTTATTTGAACTCAACTACAGCCTGCAAAAGCAGCAGTGATGCAAAGCCAGGCATTACTTAAACAAGAACAACTGATCCCTGATGGAAGGACTGTAACACTGCTGGAAGAAGCCAATGCAAACACAACTAAGGCCCTATGCAAACTCAGGGCAGGCTCAGAGAGTTGACAAGCAGGCACTGAAGAGTATGTGAGGAAAGCTGTTTCAAGAAGAGGGATAGTGGGGAGCTCACTGGCTCCTCACCGAATCTGTTCACCCACGTGGGTCTTGGAATAAAGTGCTGTGACTTCAGGTTGTGCAGCCATCAGGCTGTTCCCCAAAGCTGGCCAGAGACGTTCCCTGAGTCCCCCAGCAGAGCACAAACTCTGTATTGAGCAATTGAGGTGGCAGAGTTGGGTTTAACTCGAACAGTGGGTTTTCTGGATTGGGACACACCGGTGTGACCCTGGACATGGGGCTGCAGGGATGTGTGGATGGTAACAGAATGTCCTGGGCTCGGGGCTTCACACTAGGGCCATGCAGGGCCATGCTGGGATGGCAAAGCTTTACCAGCACGCCTGTCTCTGCTCTGCAGGTCTCAGTATCCCTGCTCTTGGCTGTGATGGGTTCAACCTGAGGAGGGTGGTGGGTGGAAGCCCAGGACCATGGCCACTTGAAGTATTGCTGCTAGGTGCTGGAGTAAAAAAAATGCAGCTGCAGCCAGGGGGTGGAACAGTGTGGGGTACAGTCAGAAATTCTCATAGTGGTGTGCAAAGTAGGTCTGGTCCTTCTTGTTCATCTGCTGGCAAGCCTGTTCCACGCTCTTTGTCAGGCCGGGCGGGCCACAGCTGAACACCCCGATCTTTGGCACCTGGGGAGGGAGGGAGCCAAAACGTCAGACTGCAGCACCAGTTCTCCCACAGTCCAGCCCCCCCTGATCCCTTGCTCTCTGACAGCTTTGGGCATGGATGCTGGCTGAGCAGTCTGCCTCAGCCTCCAGAGGCTTTTGGGGAGGTTGTCACATTCCTGTGGAGCTGCCAGGGCCGTGGAGGAAGGATGGGGGCCCTCCAGCTCTGGTCAGTGGCTGCAGCCAGGGTCCTGCAGTAGCAGGGGGTGTTTGGCTGGAAGGGGGCATTGCTGACTCTTGCAGCTCAGCCTGGCTCCAGAGGGAAGGCAGGATTCATTCCCTTTCCACTCTGTTCTCAGTGCAGATGCCACTGAGGTCTCCAGGACCTTGGGGACAGGCTGGGGCCAGTCCTGCACAGTGGCCAGTGGCTGCACCTCCTGTCCCCAGCCCGACACTGACCTTATGGTGCACGTCCTGCAGTGAGCTGAAGAAGGGTACGAAGGGAGGGCGCCCAAAGTGGGTGATGGAGCGCAGCCCCGTGAACAGGCTCCTGTTCAGCACCTTCTGGAAGTGCCGCTCACAGATGTACTGAAAGAGAGATTGCTGCACGTCAGATGGCCCAGCACGGCCCAGCATGGCCCTGCACAGCCTGGCGTGGCCTGCACAGCCTGGCACAGCATGGCCCAGTATCCTTCCCACTGGATGTCCAGGCTCACCAGCATGATGGTGCGCAGATCGAACTTCTCGGCCAGCTGTGTGATGTAGATGTGCACAGAGACCAAGTCGTTCTTGTCTGATTCCTCCACCTCCCGGATGATGTCCGTCAGCCACTCAAACTGCCGCTGCGTGCGCGTCACCCAGATGAAGTAGATCTGTGGCACATTGGGATGAGGCCCAGAGTGGGGCCAGCATCCTTATGAATGGCCGTGGACTCCACGGAGGATTTTACCCCCAAAGAGGCCAGCAGCAGCAGGAGGCATCTCAGAATCACAGAATTAATTAGGTTGGAAAAGATCTCTGAGATCAAGCTAGATCTCTCAGCGGGGCTTGTCTTTCAGGTACTCTTACCTTCTTACACAGCAGCTTGGAGTTTATGGATGACTTGAAGACCAGGTCCTTGAGAATGGATGCGAAGGGCGTCACCCCGATGCCTCCTCCCACCAGCACTGACACCTCAAACTTGTTCCACTCCTGGTGGCCCTCCCCAAAGGGCCCATCCAGGAAGAGCTGGAAGGGAGTCAGTTGTTAGCAGAAGTCTCTGCTTGCCCAGGTCTTGGAAGCCCTGAGGGCCGGAGAAGAGCCTCAGGCTCGGCACAACCCATTGCCGAGATGCTCCTGGGCTCAGAGGTCCCCGTGGGCGACATCCTGGGTGTGCAGGGCTCACCTTGGGCAGCGTGCCAAGGAGGGCCAGGCTCTCGGGAGAGTAGAGCTCCCGCAGGCGGGTGGTCCAGGGCCCCACGGCGCGGATGTGCAGGCTCAGCTTGTCCTCGTGTGGAGCCGAGGTCAGGGTGAAGGGGTGGTACTCGGTGGTGCCCAGCGCCATGCAGGCGATGCGCACCCACTGCCCAGACTTGTAGTCAAAGTCCTGTGGCCGCTGGAACTGCAGGTGGGTGACACCTGTGGGGAGATGGGGGAGGGGGCTCCGTCAAGTTGGAGATGTTGAGGAGTTGATGTTCCTGCATCACTGCAGCCCCTGGTGCTCTTGCAGCCTGGGCTGGGCCAGTGCTGTGTGGCCAGGGGTGTTGTGGTACCTGAGGGCAGGAGTTCAGCTTTCACCACACTGATTTCCACCTTCTTCCTGCTCAGGCTGTACAGCTTGTCCGCACCGTAGATGAGAGCTGGGATGATGAAGTAGACGTGGAAACGGGGCTGCTGGATCAGTGCGTAGCTGCCGTGCATGATGACCTGGGTGGGGAGCAGAACCCTTTAGCAAGGCGAGTTATCACCCCAGAGATGATTTGGTGGCAGCTCGATAGCAACGGGGAGCCAGGGCTAGGGCTACCATCTCCCTTGGGACTTCCCCAAGCTATTCCAGCTCATCAGCTGCACTGACTTGACCTACAGGTTTGCAGTGCATCAGCACCATCCCTCCCTTCCAGCCCAGATTCTTTACCAGGATGTAGAGCACCACGTAGAGGTGGTGAGTGATCCAAAAGGCCTGAAAGCTGATGCGCCGGAAGTGGTGAGTGGCAAACACGTACATCACAGCAAGGACCACGAGCAGCAGCACTCCTGTCATGCCTGTGAGAGGAAGAGTTGGGAGACCCTGTGGGTGAGAACAGGGCAGCCCCATAGGGACTCTAACTGGACTGGGCAGAGGGCTGCCAATTCTGGGCACAAGTGTGCAGGTCTGTCTGCTAGGTGTTCTCACCTGGAATAGTCTGGAAGAACCACCAGTAATACTTCTGTGGGAGCTGTGACCTGGAGAAAGACAAGAGATTGCATCACGGAGTGACCAGAATGAACTAATGGTTTCCATTTTCATTTCTGTCCATGCCCAGGACACCCTGTCTGGACTCTGCTTCAAATTCCACCTACCCATCATTTGTAAAGACACTGGAGAAGAGGCAGGACAGCACACTGAGAGGTGTGACTGAGAAGATGTAGACATTCACTACGTGACCTGCAGTGTGGAGCACTGTAAGAGACAAAAACACAGAGAAAGAAACATCACTTGATGGGGATGGAGGCGTGCCAGACTCTGCTGATGTCCCCAGGGACCCGCAAATTCCTCCTCCCCTGTAGTGCAAGGCATTTATGTCCCTGCAAGATATCATTAGGCTTCTGCCTGGTCCTGCCATGGTGTGATGGGCTGTTCTCTTACCTGTGGGTGGCAATCCCCCCGCAGCCCACCTACCTGAGAAGATCAGGGCTGCCATGGCAATCCAGCGGTGGAAGTCGACGGCGGCATCGAAGGGGATGTAGTGATTGAGGAAGGTCTCCCGCAGGACGGTGATGAGGTTGCGGCACATGGTAAGCAGGATGTAGGAGTACATGAAGGAGACGGAGGCAGCTGATCCCCGGGAGATGATGAGCCCCACGAAGGTGGTCTGTGCAATTCCAGTGCTGGGGGATGCAAAGCCGTAGTCTGGGGAGAGAGAGCAGAGGGGGTGTCATGTGCCAGCGCTGAGGGCCGTGACTCTTCCTGCGACAAGGCACAGCCACCTGTGTGGCTCCACCAAAAACAGGACACCCGGGATGGGTCTGTGTGGGGAAAGGGGCACAATGACCCAGAGCTGCTGGATGACAGGGTGTCCTCGGAGATCCAGGGAGGAGAATGTCCACCTGGGAATCTGCACCTTGGGACTGTGGCCTCAGTAGGGGAATCCAATATGAGAGGTGTCCATAAACTGGATTGAATCCAGTGGAGACACCAGGATGGGTGGGAGCTGGAGGACACCATAGAGCTTTGTCTATGTAAGTGAAAGGCTGAGGGAAATGGGCTTGTTCAGGCCAGAGGAGATGGGTCTGGGAAGCTGGCTGTCTGCAGCCATTTCATGGGTGCAGAGAGCGCCCATTTCTCGGGGATGCACAGTGGAAGGATGTGAGGCCAAGAGCATGAGTTCAAGAATTTCACTGTAGAAAATTCAGGTTTGAATTCTTGAAATTCTTCACAGAGAAGATGGTCAAAAACCAGCACAGGCCCAGCAAGGTGGTGGAATCACCAGCCTTGGAACACTTCACACCTTCTCTAGACAAGGCCTTCAGCAGCCTCATTCAGCTTTGGAGAAGGGTTTTCTCTGAGCAGGTCATTGGACCAGACCCTTCCAGAGATCACTTCCAGCCTCAGTGATCATTTGGGGACCCTCAGTGCAGGGGAGGACTGACACTGCTGTGCCAGGCAAGTCCCCATCATGCCCCAGGCAATCCCCATCTTTGAGGCACGAAGCCCAGGCCCCGCACTCACAGTAGGCTCTCTCGGCAAAGACACCGGCAGTGATGGCAGAGAAGAGGACGACACAGACGATATGGCGCCGGTAATTCTCAACGAAGCGCTTGAACTCCTGGATCTTCTGCTGAACTCTGTTCCTCTCAAACTTCTTCCGTTCTGCCTCCGTGTACAGAGGCACCTGGTTCTGGTTCACCCTGGCAAATACAGGAGTGCTGGTGTCACTGCCAGGTCTCTCTGGCAAGGAATGGCTCAGGGCCCAGGTTTGGGTTTCCTCTCACAGTACCCCTGCACATCAGTGACAGGGGTGACCTGCAGAGCGCACCATCAGAAATGTTTGCTGCTGCCACAGCAGAGAGGACTAAATTCTCTCTTGTAGGCAGCCCAGGTGAACCAGCAGCAGCCCAAGAAGCAGAGGAGCACAGGCAGGAACTGCCAGACAAGACCCCTCTCTAAAACCCCCAATGCCAACCTTTGGAGTTGGCCACTTCATTTGGGTTTTTTTTGTAGAGGTGATGCCTTAAGTTTTAGCTCTTGTATTTTTCAGTTTCTGTGCTGTTTTAGTGTGTAGTTCTGGGCTTCATATTAAGAGTTAGTAAGCTCTCTTCACAGAGCAGGGAGACAAAACAATTCCTTTCTAGCTGGGGACCAAGGACAAATTCTAGGCCCAAAAGAGTAAACAACAGTGAAGAAAGAGAGAGAACAAGGAGAATGGAGCTTCGTAACCTGAGGCTGTAATTGGACAATTAATTCCAATATGCTAATGGAACAAAACCTATAAAAGTGTGAGCCCTGATGACTGGTGGCCATCTTGTGCCCATTTGTAGGTTTGACTTGGGTGCAGCCCTGGTGGGGTTCCTGCGCTGCCCAAGCTGGATCCTTTCAATAAATCCCTTTTATCCTTTTATTCTACCCAGCCTCTGTTTCCAGGTTAGCCTTCCCAGGCATCACCCAGACCCAGTTATGGTGCTGTCCTGCCAAGATGGGACTGTTTCTGTAGCTCCTTGGCCAATGAGTGCCTCCTTGGAGCAGTGCCATTGACTGGAGGGCTGCCCAGTCTGACATGGAGATGTGAGAAGCAGCAAACAAGATAAGCCCGAGCCCCAGAGGCTCAGTGACAAGACTCACTTTCTTCCAGGTCTCTTCCTCAGCTCTTGGCCTTTTCGCTCCATGTAGGGATTCTCCTCTGAGATGGCTCTGTGGAAATACAGCTATGTCTAGCCCAAAGCTCTATTTGCCACAAGTGCTTGTCAAAATTTTCCCCTTTTCTCCACTTCCCATCTCAGGCTCAGCTGGGAACGTGTCCAGCCTTTCCCGCAAGCCTGTCTGCATTAACTTCAAGTGCACATGGTCTGGATTGACTCCAAGATAACCCTCCATCTGAAAAGCAATGCAGGACTTCCCATCTCCACATAGAGGATGCAACAGGGCTCTGCAGGAAGCAATTCCTCCCTTCTGGCTGTGCCTGGGCAGCCCCACTGCAGTGCCCAGCATGCACTTCCCAGCCCTTCCCCAGCTGGGAGTTCCCACATCTGGTGGGAGCATTTGTTGGAAGGCTTGGGGTGAAGGGCAGATGTGAGCCAGGGAAGTGAGAGAAGGAATAGCAGTGCTGACACTAAGTAAGAGAGCTTACCCTCTTGGCTCATTCTTTTTTATGAAGGAGACACATTTGTGCAGATTTTGCTTGCACACCTCAGGTCCACCTTTGAGGAGACAAAAGGACGAACAACCATTCGGAAGATGCAAGACAAAGCTTAAGAATCTTCTGTGGGCAGGGAAAAGCTCTGAACTGACCCAAAGGTCACACATGAAGCAACAGCTGATGCCCCATTATTGCAGTTGAGGTGGGGAGATTGATGGGCCAGGATTTGGGAGTTCCATGTGGGGTGGTGCCCATCGCCTCCAGCCTTGCAGAACCTGGGGCATCCCAGTGCTCGTGCCCACTGACCTTTGACGCAGAGGTGGGTGAGCTGAAGCTCGCTGTCGTGGTCCCGCAGCATGTAATGGAAATTCTCCCACGTCAGCTCGTCCCTGTCCTGAAACCCCGAGGCTCGGAACATGGACTCGGTCACCTGCTCTGCCTGCTCTCTTGACAGACAGTTGTTGGAGATCTCAATGAAGGACCTGGAGCAAGAAGGCGAGATGAGAACACCAGCTGAGTCCCTCAGATAACACAGGGCAGAGTCCCAGAGCAGTTTTATGGAAGAAATGGGCTCTTGGTGGCAAGTGTTGAGTCCATGGTCTTCCATTAGGCCTGAAGCACAGAAACCAGGAGCTGCTTTCTGGAGACATGTCTATAAACATTGTGAAAACATTAGGAGAGAGGAGGAAGAGTACCTGAGCATCCTCAGAAACTCTTCCTTGGAGAGGAACCCATTCTCATCAGTGTCATACATCCTGAACATCAGCTTGGATTTCTCCTCTGCGGACCCTGGTGGGGTGAGGAAGAGGCAAAGTAAGAAGGAGATCCTATTTTCATCAACAAAGACGCTTTCATATGTTGTTTTTGAGTGTCTGGACCCTGCAGCAGCGAAGCCTCACCCTTCCACTTGACTTTCTCAAGTGCAAGGTGAAATGTTGGGTAGACACACATTCTTCCTTGTGCATTATTTTTCAAACAAAAGTGTGCTTTTGCAGAGCAATGATTTTCTGCGAGTTGTTTTGATTGAATCTGGCATTCAACACCTCCACCCATGAATCCACCGTTCCAGTGGTCATTTATGGAGAATCAGATATCAGACACAGTTGCTATGACTTCTCAAGTACAGGAGGCACAGCCCCTTCAGGAGAAAGGACAGACATGTCTGTGGTGGTGGAAGAGAGCTCCCCTCATCAACCATCTTCCAGAAAACACACTTACATTGTCATGTCCCATAACCCAAACTGAAGCTGTCCTGAGTGAAGGAAATTTTAATCTGTAGCAGTGGCTGCAGGTTGACCTGCTGGGTGAATCTTGTCCTCCCCTCTGACAGCCCAGAAATGGGTCCAAGGGCAGCAGATGGAGGCATTAACCAGCTCCAGCTCCCACCTTTCATGAAGACCACCAAGATGTCCAGGAACTCCCGGAGGGAGATGTAGCCATTGCCATCTTTGTCAGCCAGGCAGAACATGGACTCCACGAACATGGAGTCGTCTTTGAGCCCCAGGGCTTCAGCAAACTCAGCTCTGCTCAGCTCACACGTAAGAGACTCCTTTGCCTTCTGTGAAGATTCAGTGCTGAGCTCCCCGGCATCGGATTTGTCTATTTCCAGCACCTGCAGGTTGTGCCCCACAAAAGAAATGCTGTGAGTGATGGCAGAGCAGAAGGCTGGTGTTTTCTTTCTGACCTTTTGCACAAAGACTGGTGGCTCCCTGGCACAAAACTCATGGCAGATGCCATGGAGAAAATCCCACGTCTCTCCTACACAAAGTGACCTGTTACATCACCCAACAGTCTCTTTGCCAGTTTAGACACTTGTATCACTGCAGCAGATCTCCCTTTGTCTTCTGCAAAGGAGTCCTGTCCCTGAGTTCTGGAGGTATTGGAAGCTTCCTTGTGTGTGGCTCTTACAGAGAGCACCAGCCCCAATGTCCATTGCTTAATCAATATAGAAATACCTTCCCCACGCTACACCTCTACACACCTGAGCAAACAGGTGCCTGAAGAAAGTGTCCAGAATTTTTTTTCTCTGCTCTTGGGTGACTGCCTGTTTCATCAGGCTCTGCTCCTTCATCTCAGACAGATGCAGGTCTAATCCTCTCTCCTGCAAGTAGTCTTCTAGCTTCCCGACAAAGATGCTCCTCTCGACCTCCTGGTTGAAAAGCAGCACCTGCAAAGGACCCACCAACTAGCCATGATCATCAGAGGTTCAGGTCCACGGTATTTGCTGGACCTGGTGGTTCTCAGGAGGCCACAACCTCCCTTCAAGGGCTGACACTGCTCCCAGTGCCCGCATCTGAGTGGTGCAGAGGACTGTGGAGGGTCCAGGGGAAGGTGTCATAACCCAGGCACCATGGCACTTACCACATCGTACTCCTTGGGGCTCTTCAGGAGCAGAGCTTTGTTCCCTTTGTTGTTGGAGATGATCACCTCCACTCTTTGGTGGGCTTTCAGGTTGATGCTCCGGAGCACAAACCCTCTGCTATCCAGCACTTTGAGCACTTTGTCAGCTTGAAGCTGAATGTAGACGGGAGTGTTGTCCGTCTTGGGCCCGTGCCACTCCATGGCTGGTGGGAGAGAGCACAGGATTCAGCTGCAAAGGTTCCTACTCATCCCATAACCTCCTTCACCGAGAGGCAGCTCGGGGGTGATTTCATCACCAGGCATATCTTAAAGGAATGATGGCGATCTCCTAACTGCAGAGCCCAAGGACATGGACACAGGAGGAGTACAGACCATGGGAGAAGGGAGGTAGGATTTTTCCAGCGTGCAGAGCAAGGAGATACTGTCCCTGTCCTAGAGCTGCTGGTGCAATTGCTCTACACAGGTTTCATTCAGGCAAGGTGTGATCTGGGGAGGATCGGAATTACAGGGGTATAGGATGGCTCAGGTTGGAAGGAACTCAGGTTGGAAGGATATCTTGCCCAACCTCCTGCCCAAAGTAGGACCAGCCACTGTCAGTTTGCTCAATGCTTTATCTGCTCAGGTCTTGGACAGGGCCACCAAGTTCTCTGAGCTTCTGTTCCACTGCTTGACTACACTCCTGAGGAAACCATTCCTCCTGACATGCCGTGTGGGTATAATCCAGCCCTGGCTCAGTGTGTGCCCTGGCTGCAGCAGCATCACCAGACGCCTTCACAGGGTTGATGGTGCCCCTTACCCTGTGCGGCCTCGCCGGACACCTCCCTGCGTACACTGGTGCGCTGCTTCCTCTGCAGCTTCTTGAAATCTCTCTTGCGGAAAGCGGCAACGAGCCAGGCAGCAAACAGAGTCACTGGGGACACGTGGGAGAAGGAGGCATGAGAGATCACAAAGCTCCTTTCCCCTTTCGGCTCCCTCCTGGTGCCCAAGGATCCTGCCAGCTCAAGCACCTCGGTAGTGACCGGGACTCAGCAGCTCCTGCTGGGAGGTGCTTTGTCCATGGGCACTCGGCCCCTTTCTCTGGTGGAGAAGAGGAAGAGAAGAGTGGCAGGAAGAGGAAACAGGGCGACAAACCTAGAGGCAGAAAGCAGAGGATGACGATGATGATCCCGAAGCCTGCACCGCTGCCTGCAAAGTAGTCCAGCACTATCATGGGCGTGCAGTTGGCCAGGTGTTGAGCTGTCAGCTGCTGGGGCTGGGGGCATGGGTCCCCTGCAAGGGGGAAACAGGCTGTGAGTGTCACTGACCTTGTACCCAGCTCACCTGCATCACCCCCAGGAACTTCTGCATTAAGATGTTGATGGGGCTCACAGCTGAGTGACCCAGCACTGCAGAACTGGGGGGCTTGATTTAAACTCCAGATTTTGGGAACAGCCATTGGGTTTGGGTTCAACCTTTGTCTGACACAGCAAACCAAGCACAGAACTGGACCAAAGTGCCCTGGAGGTTCAGCACCATGGCCTCTCCTGTTGGGATGGGCTGACCAAGAGGCACCCTGGGCCACAGCAAACTGGGGCTCAGGGCCTCCGCTCATTTGGATGCTGCAAATCCAGGGAATCCTCCTGGTGTGATTACAAGGAATGCACACCAAAGCAATAAAAACACCTTTCAAGGTCTGGAATGTTTACCCAAATTGAATGTTTACAGTAAATGGGAAGAGTGTGGCAAGGTTCCAAGAGGAAAAGGCATTTTGCCAAACAGTGATGTGCATTTTCCACTTGGAATCCTGCCTGCACTTCAGCCCTCTTTCAATATCTGCATCATGCATCAATGTCTTGCTCACAAGCAACCCTTTCATTTTTATGCCCATTTTGCTGGTTTACGGTCATAGCAGGTGTGAGGCTTGAGAAACTCCAAACCCGATGTGTTCCCTGTGTCATTTGCTCACCGGCTGTGTCACCGGGATGACTCTGTTTTCCCTGCTGCCCTGCTGGAGCCATTCCCTCCCTGTGCGCTCCCATTGCACGGTGCACTCACCCTCTGTCCAAACAAACACGTGGGGCTGGAGGTCTGTGGATGTGGCAGAGGTGACAGAAGTCAGGACGCTGTGAAAGGTGGTGTTACGGATCTCCCTGATTTCCTCCTCTGTGAACAGCCTGAGGAAAAGCACATGGAAACAAGTGGTTGCCCCAGGTGCCACTGACCAGCAACAGGAGGGATTTGAGGAAGCTGGAGGATGCTTTTTCCTCCAGCCCCGGTTTTCATGTGTTACTGGGGTTTGCAGAGCAGCTGCCAGACAGAGACAAGGCCATTACCCATTCTTGGTGTTCTCGAACCAAAACCTGTCACCGTCACGCAGGCGCACAAACTGTTCCAGGATGATGGTAGAGAAGAGGGAGCCATCAGCCTCCAGCATGCCTCCAGGGAGCA
This sequence comes from Bombycilla garrulus, assembly GCA_013400315.1. NCBI lineage: Eukaryota > Metazoa > Chordata > Aves > Passeriformes > Bombycillidae > Bombycilla > Bombycilla garrulus. The sequence goes on along the minus strand of VXBU01004559.1, from coordinate 11,309 downwards.
GCTCCAGCCCAGCTATGTTGTTGCCATACAGTGCAGCAACATTCTGCAGGACCTGGTGAGAAACCCCCACCACACATCTGTGAGCACGGGGAATTCTGCTAGGGCATCAGAAAGTGTTGGCAGGCCTTAGGAGGTGTAAGGAACGTGCGTTTCCCAAGCTCCAGACACATCTGTGGGCTGGGGGGATGCTGAGCCTCACACAGCCTCGAGCTCATGGCTTGAACTTGAGCAACTGAGCATCACTCCCAGAGCATCTCAGCTCTAGGAAGAGCAGAGTGCCCAGTGGCACAGGAGTGTAGCAGCGGGGCTGGACGGTTTATTTATGGCCTGTAATTACACAGTTACCCCAATACAAGAATGAAAATCAGCCAGGCCAGGACATGCACTGATCTCCCTCTTCCTGTGATGCTGTAGAATTCAGTTCCTGCCTGGAATGTCCCATCACCCTTTGGCCCACACACATTCCTTGCCCAGAGCGGTTCCCCGTTACCTGTGGCTCCAGGTGTGGGGCAAGGTTTGACCAGTTTTGGAGAGGTTCCAACCCAAAATGCTGCCGGACTTGGTTATAGGTTGGCAGGCCAAGGTCTCTCCCACGTTGAACCCAGCTGGCCACGAAGTCAGTGCGGGAGAACTTCACAGGCGCATACCAGTAATCTGTGGGTGGACATGCTTGGTGTGTCCTGGAGCTCTCTGCACCAACCTTAAAAAGGCTGAAGCGTGTGGCTGGAGCAGGCAGTGAGACCTGCCTCCCCACCTCGTGCTCAGCACAGCCTCAGGCGTGGGGTCCCCCCAAGGCACAGCTGCACTACCGACCTTGGAGATCTTCCACCACAATGTTGTCCTCCCGCTCCGCTACCTGGGAGCTCATTCCCAGCAGGAGGCTGTCCACATCTTCTGCCTGCTGCAGCCCGGGGCTCTGAGAGGCACGGGAACAGCAAGTGATTCCTCTTGCATGAGGGAGGACAGAAAGTAGCCCCACAACCCTGAGCTGGTGCGCCCAGGGGTGCAGACTTGTGGCGTGGGGGAATGGGGGACTGCAAGAGCCGGACGGAGAGACGGGGACTCCAGATGGCTCTTCACAAAATCATGTTTATTGCATCAGGGCTCATGGATCATGGCTAATGCCTATGGCTGCTGGCCAAAGGCAAGCTGTGTGTCCTGAAGTCCCATTCCATACATGTTACAAAGCATTATATCTCTTTCTTTGCTTTGCATCTTATTATATAACAACCAATTAACATCACACACAAAACCTTGACATTTGCATATAACCTATCAAAACTGCTAAAATTACCATACTATGATAGTAGCTAACCAATCACCTGAATTAGTGGTTATATGTTAAACTTTAAAAACTTGTTTTGCAGTGGAATTTTCTTCTGTCTTTGTAAATAATATCTTTCTGAGCCTAAGCTCTTTTTCTTGGTGGAAACAATGCCTTATTTGCAGACCACTCAACCTTTGGGACTTTCTGCCTTCTAACTCGACTAAGACATTGCTCTAAACCTTCCAATTCGATTTAACCTTTGTTCTCTCCGTTGCTTCAGCAGCAACCTGTGCAACAATCTCCTTTCTATATCAAAACTTGTTTTCATTTCTATAAAAACTTCTCCTAAGCATTCATCTCTGTAAAACTTTTCTGTTAACTTTTCATCCTTCCCAACAGGGAACCTCTTCCAGGCTCATTTTTTCCACATGGTGAGCCTTGAGGTCGGAGTCTGTCACAGCTGAAGGCTGGGGATGCTGGATGGGGAGGATCTCTCACCCATGTCTGGCTGTCATACCCTGCACCCAATTTTCCTTACACACCCCTGTGGATGCCCCATAACACAAGGAAAGGGATGAAGCCCCCCGGCCAGCCTGCCACATCTCAGGACCCCCGCGCTCCCTCCCCTGTACCTCTCTGCTCCAGTAGCTGTTGCAGAGCCGCACTGCTGGGAACGAGCCACCAGAGACAGACACGTTCTGGAACCGGCATGTGACGTCTCTGGAACAACAGAGAAGGATTGAACCCACAGCCCTGATCCGCGGCTCTCTGGAGCTGCCAGGGCTCAGGACATGGGGAAGGGATAGAGACCATCACAACAAAGACCATTCCCAGTCACCACCCCAGCTTGGGCATCCCCTCCCCTCACACAGGCGGTCCCACAGTCCCACCAGGCTGCCCCTACCTCTTGTAGACGCCTGGAGGCACCATGGTGGCCAGGAATTGCCCCGCAGCCGCCACGAACTCTGGAGAGAGGCTGGGGTCCAGGTGCTGCTGGTAACCTGTGGGGCAGCAGCCAGGCTGGAGGAAGAGGGGCCGAGCTCCCTCTCCCTCCCCACCCAACAGCTCCCCTGGTCCCCCAGCTTCCAACACTCCATCACCGGTGTACTCCTCACCTCGGTACTCCGGGACCTGTGCGCCCAGCAGCGTCGGCAGCCACTCATACAGCACGATGCTCTAGGGAACAGGGAAGCCGGGTCGGGGCCAGAACCCTGCAAGAGGCTGGCAGTCCCAGCAGAGCTGGGGGGTCCCGTCTCTCACCTGGAAAGTGGCGATGACCCTCTTGCGAGCGTGCTGGAAGAGATCCTCATCCGACCAGTCAGGATGCTCCTGGGCCAACGCTGCGGCCAGGTGGTTGTGGTACCGAAACCAGGCGATGCTCTCAGCCTGCAGGAAGGGGTTCTCATTCCCCCAGGCACTCCCCAGGTCTGCAAGAGCCACCGTGACCATCAGTGGGGGATGTCACCACTGGGTCTAGCTTTGCCCGCGGCTGGAGGAGCACACTCAGCCCCGTGGATCCAGCTCAGTGTCCCCGTGTCCCCACACCCTTCCTTCCTCCCCAGGCAGACCTGCAGCCTTGGCAAGTGAGAAGCGGTACCAGGCCCCCAGCACGATGGCAGATGAGGAATTCAAAGCAAGCTGGGTGGGTTTGCATCAGCAGCAGCCCTTGTCCCCAGAGGGGGATCAGAGCTGGTCTCTGACATTGCTGCCTGGGCGTGTGGCCCCTGCAGTTTCTGGTGTGTCCTTGCTGGGATGTCTTCGCTGGGGCTCAAATCTTCCTCCCCCTTGGGAAGCTGCCTGCTCTCCCACAGCCCTCCTGACCCATTTGTCCTGCCTCCCTGCATCTGCTGCCCTTTCCCCTTTCCCGGGGTCCCCTCAGGGCTCAGAGAGCAGCTGCAGGGACGCCCTGCTCCCAGTCAGGGATGAGCCATTGGAATGCCATCATTACCGTAGATCCCCTGGGGACCGCCCTGTCCCGTGGATGGATCCAGCGCCTTCCACATGGGAACCTTCCCGTCAGTCTGCCTCGGGAGGCTCCCGCTGGATCCCGATGCCAGCTGTCCCCCCACGAAACTCCTCAGGGCATCGCTCCACGAGTGTGAGGGGCCGTAGATGGAGCTTCCATCCAGCCAGCCGGTCACCTCGTTGGTCTAGGGCAGGCACAGGGAAGAGGCATTAAAAGGTGCCAGGATTTCACTGGAAAGGTGTAAAAAAGAGGTCTGGAAAACCCCAGTCTGTCTCTTTCATTCTTGCAAAGCAGTCTGTTTTAACCGTATTTTAACAAAAGCTCTCAGGAAGCAAATAAATACACAGACAAACTTCAGGAATTAGTGCCAGACAGAGGAAAAGATCGAGTACAGGCTTTTCAAAAGTACATTTGGGATTGCTTTTCCCCAGTTATTTTGACTGTGCCCAGAAGCAGACACCTGTGAGTCCCTGTGCAGGCAACAAGGGGACTGAACCCATCTCTGGGGAAACTGGGAACACCCGAGCTGTCCCCTCTGATCTCACAGCAGGAAGGAAGCCCTGCTGTCCTGGCAGCATGTTGACTATCTCCTTTGCCAAATGTTTGCATGGAAATATATTTTTTATTCTGAAAACATGCTGGAGTTTCCAATTTTTTAAGCTTTTAAATGCTGATAAAAACATGACTTGCTAAACTGGTCTCTTCAGGGTCTGTTATGTGAAAGGTTCAGGGTGGTATTTCACTTTGGTGATTTTGGCTGGGAAAATTTCCAGCATGAAAGAAATCTGGGGAACACAAGCAGAACAGCAAAATCCAGAGAAACTGGGAGAAAAGCTGGATTTATTTTCCAAAATGACTGAAATACAGGGAAGCACAACAACTTCATGGCAGTGTCAGCTCAGCTTTGTGATGCATTATTAAAGATAAGACTTAATGTGTGATAATTAACTAACCTTTTCTTTTTCCAGGAAATGCTTTGACTTTGGGCAATCACTAGTGCTGCTCAATGTGAAACTTGGAAGCTGATGTTTCATTGGTTCAAACACTTGAGAGATGTATATTTTTAGGGACATAGTAGTGCTCTCGTTTTATTTTTGCCAGTTATCTTGCCTGCTACAGACCCCGATGATGGGTGAAGAAAAATTTAGACGAAAGGCAAAGAGCAGAGGAAACCACACCCACCTGTTCCCGGGGGTTGTTGGGGCTCTGCCCCGTCTCTGGTGCCCAGCGGATGCGCTGGAAGGGCAGGACCACATCTCCAGCACCGGCAGGGTCAAACACTGAGTCTCCAGATGGGATGTAGATGTTGAGGAACTCGGCAGGGCAGCCGGGTTTCTCTGTCTCCAGGATGTCCAAGAGCACATGGAAACCTGACAGACACCAAAGCATGGTCAGCAGCTGGAGCAGGACCCCGAGGAGGGCAGCTGTACGTGGGCTGAGGGGAGCACCACGTGCAGCAAGGGTGAGCCAGGCTGAACAGGGCTTGAAGAAACCTGGCCTAGTGGAAGAAAATGGCCACTGAGGTCCCTTCCAACCCAAACATTCTGGGATTCTGTGATTTCCCAGAGACAGACATCTCCAGGCCTGGAGACCTAAGACCCCACTGAGCTCCAGAGAGACAGAAAAAACTGCTCCCTCTTGCAGCAGTTCAGCCCAGCACGGCTCTTATTGGATCTGTCCGGTGTTTTTGCCATGGGGCAACTCCACTGCTGAAAGAAAATAGGAAATTCCCAACTGACAAATATCAGCACTTGGGTCAACTGGCAAAGGTCACCAAAAATCCACACGGATTGCCCCAGCTGGACAGTGCTGAGGTAAGGTCCTACCCAAGGCTTAGTGGGTCTGATATCCACATGTGGATTTGCTATGGAGGGCCGGGTGAGGAGCACTCCGATGCACGGCCTTGGGTGTGTGAGAAACCGACATTCTTCCACCCAAACCACCATTTTCCCAGTGGCTGTAGGGCCCAGGCCTTACCAAAGAAGACAGCCAGCACGGTTGTGTTCCTGCTGGAGGGCAGCCCCGAGGGTCCCCGTGCCACCGCGGTGCTCAGCTGGCGAGCGTTGGGCACGTGCGGCTCCTGCAGCGCCTGGTAGACGCCGTCGGCGTAGTTGGCCGGCAGGAGACGCAGCAGCCTGGCTCCTGCAGCACCAAAAAACACGGGATGGGGTCTGCGGTACCCACTGGGAGTCACGGCCACAGCAGGATACACTGATGTGTGTTCAGGTCCCAGAAAACAGCACGGGTTCTCAGAGTGGCCAAGAAATGCAAGTTTTGGTGTCATCGGCCAAAACTTCTAGCAACACTGGGATCAGTACTCTTAAAACCAGGAAGGATCCTCCGTCCTCCATCTCTTCCAGTTGTCCTTCTCTTGTCCATGTGCATCCCTGCTGCCTCCTGGAGGTCTGGGGTGGTGCTCCAGTGGATAACTGGAGCGATGTTGACTTGCCCCATGTTGACAGTGCAATCCTACAAAAGTGTGGTGTTTGCCAGCACCACAGGGAATGGGAGAGGGGACAGCCAGAGAGGCAGCGAGACAAGTGTGAAGATGAGAGAGAAACGCCCTGATTTTGCACGCGCTGCTGGTCCCAAAACTGAAAAGCCCAGAGGCAGGAGATAATTCCTCACTGGTTTTGAAAGGCTTGTCACCAGTGTGGTGGGCTTCATTTACTGGAGCTCCCAGGACTAGGGGCAATCCTGAATTCCTGACTCCGTTTGTGGCTTAGTTTCCATACGTTGGTTTCCAGAAGTTAAAGTCTGATCTGTGTGCTCTAGAAGAGGAAGACCTGGTCTGCCAGGGCTGGTTTTTCCTGTCAGGCTTTGGTGTTACCAAAGGGCTGGTGACACACATCATGTGGGAGAGCCCTTTGGACTCAGAGCAGTGACCAACCTGGGCTGCCAGGAATGAGGATTAAGAATCTTTGGTGTTTTAGATAAGATCCTGCCAGATCTGTCCTGGTCCCTGGCTCAGGGACATCTAGAGGGAGCCCATGGGCTGGCTGCAGGCACAAGGAAACAGCTCGCCAATGGCACAGGGAATTCCTGAATGCCTCTCCCGGTATCAACCTCTCCCAGTGCCTGCTATCAGCTCTCTGCAGGGCACAAAATCAATAGGTTCAGCATGCCTGGACCATGAACTCTTCTGCCTGGTGTTGAATCCTGGCTGAACTGCATGTCGATTTTGGCTAAAGACGGTTTTTTGCAGCTCTGGGATCCCTGACCGTCACAGAAACAGCTGCTGAAAAGAGCTGGGTCCTCCCTGCCTTGGATATTCTGAGTGATCTCACAAAGGCACAGCTTTGCTCCAGGGCTGATCCAACACCAGCATGACCTGCAGACAGTGCCTGGGCAGCAGCAAAACGTGGCAACGCCCAGGCATGGGCTGTCCAGCCCCTCCACGCTGCTCTGTCAGGGCTCTCAGGGGCATCAGGGACCACTGAGGGAGGAGGCATTTTCTGCTGAGCTGCCTGGGTCAGGCTCAGGTCTCAAAGGTTTCCGTCCCAGCCACGAACCAAGCCAGGTGCCCGAGGGGCAGATCGCCTGGCCCATCCCACCATCCCCATCCCGAGGCCTGGCACTCACCCACGGAGCCGTGGCTGTGGTGCAGCAGGTTGTTGTACCAGCCGTCATAGCGCTGCACCTCCCAGGAGATGCTCTGCTGGGCTCCTGCAAGAGACAAGACACACTTCATAAGAAAAAAAGCATGAAACAAGCCTCGCCACTAGAGAATTGCATTTATATTGTGATCTTTTCCCACAGTCTTTCTGAAACTTCCCAAATATGCAGTTTTTAGACGAGTTTTGCGCTCCTTTTGAGGAACAATAGTTAAAATTCGAAATAGTTAAAATTAGAAATTCATGCTTGTGATCCTGATGTCCCCAGATCAATTTGTGGCCACTACCAATGTAATCCCAAAAGACATTCATTTTCTCCTTCTCTCTCACTGGATCAGAAACCTCTCCTTACTTCTGACTCCTACAACGGCCACGTGACTTTTGTATCAACATCAGCATGATTTCTTCCTTGTTAATTTTTATTACTTTTTACTTTGCTAATACTAGCAAAGTCTTCAGTTTCAGCTCACAATCTTGTACTCAGATCATCTGCCATAAGGCAGTCTCTTAACCTGCACTTTGCTCCAATTTTTTTCTTATCTCCTCACAAACTGCATCATAGAATCATAATTTTTTTGTTGGAAGAGACCATAAACACCACCTGGCTCCATTCACCCTGCCATGGGCAAAGACACATTCCATTACATCAAGTTGCTCTGATGTGATATCCTGTGAGTCAGAGGAAATTCCCCCGAAAGGGCATCAGCTACCCAAGATCTCCCCTTGGGTAGATCCCCAAAATTTTCCCCAAAATCAAACTTACTTCCCAAGGTCCACGGTCCCACCAGAACCAGAACCAAACTCAACATCGTTGCTGCAGGTTGCATTGGCCGCTGGGTCTTTGGAAGCAGCAACCTGCAAATGGAGAGGAGAGAGAGGGAGCTGGAGGTGGGCTGTTCCTGGAGGCTGAAAACATGGAGACCAAAACTCAGCTCCTTTTTGTGGTTTCTGCTGCTGGGTAAAACCTCATCCATCAGCAGTGTCCTAATTTGGGCTCTGGGGAGCTGGCAGGAGACCCCATCACCTTGGGAATGTTCTGTCGGGATGTGCCAGCTGCTGAGAACACTTTTCTACTGAGAACACTTTTCTGCTGGATGAGGACCCGTGGCCCTGCCGTGGGGTATCCCAGTTACAGACTCACAGCTCATCATCTATTGTGTCTGCTCCATTACAGAAAGCCCTTCCTTACAGAAACAGGCACCTTCCAGATGGAAATTTTTCCTGCATTGGCCCATCCAAGCAAATCCAGCTGTGAAGATGATGGACAAGCCTTAGCACAGAGTCAGACATCCCAAAGTGTGCGGGTACTGCAGACAAGACAACTTGATCCCCTCTGAGCTAACCTGATGGCCATCCCTCCTGACCAGCCTTTCTCATGGTCCTCTACCACCTTCCTTTCCACAAAAAACCTGGATCCAGAGCAGATTTCATCACTGGGAGCTGAACATTTAAAATCCCCGGGAACACCTGTCAGAAGAGAGGGATTCCCAGTTCTGAACGCTGAAGTGATTTAGAGTCACAAATGTGACAATTCCACGTACCACTGGCTTTCCATGCTCAGAAATGCCAAACCTGAATTTAACTCCAAGGCAGGGCTCTCCACTAAATATGGCTCTTTGTCCCCGTTTCAGTGTGCATCCAAAGATCAGCACTGTTTCAGAAGAGCTGTAAGAGATGCAACAATGCATCAGGTTTCAGCTTTTCCTATACCCCTCTGTCACATCCAAATTAATGTTTTTAATTTTAAAATTATTTTCATCATTTTAATTAAAACTTAAATAAAATCTGGTTTTGTTTACCAGATTACATTGCCAGCAGCTCTGTAGGTTTGATTTTTTATTTACTGAGAATTGCAGTGGGGATTTTTCACCTATAACTCCCAGTGGCGCAAACTACAAAACATGAGTTCATATTGCACTGTCTGCTTGGAAAACAAAGTGGTCTGAGACTTCAAATTTATCATTTGCACTCACAGTAATTACATTCATCAATTTAAACACTCATCACCAGGCTGTGAGGAGAGCATGTAACCCGTGGTCAGTACTTTTGCCAGAGATTCCTGTACTTCTGGTCTTTTGCATTAGAAAAGAAGTTGTGTCTCAACAAGTGACATTTCCACGCTCCTTGACCGTAACAACAGCTCTTCCATCCTTTCCACCCCACAGCCCTGTGATCTGATGGATGTGAGATTTACACTGTGCAGCTGGCAGGAACCAGAGGCTCTGTGAGCCCCATTCCACACAAAGAACGTGAAAGTTTGGCTGATGGTGACACGTGGAGATATCTGTGATCTCTGGCAGGAGTGGCAGAGTGCTGTCACCATCGCCACATGGCACTGGGGCTGTCCTGGCTGAGGCTCTCCCTGGTGGAACAGCCCTGAGCGTGGGCAGCGCTGCTGGCTTGTGTGGAGAGCTCCACAGGGCTCCTGCGCTGCAGAAGGGAGACCCCAGAGACACAGCTGGATTTATCTCCTCCCAACTCAAAATGTACAGCTGCAGCCCCCGTCCAGAGAGAGGTCTGGAGCTGCCACAGAAGTGGCTCAGGAGATACGGAGCAAAGCCAAGGCTCAAAGCACATCCCCACAGCCACAGCACAGATTGTCTCCCCCTTCCCCCTGGGTCCTCTCCTAGAGTTCCGGCAGAACAAGTGTTTTAAAATTCCTTCTGTCACTGAGCACACCTCCCTTTTCCTCAGGTGTGGGAATTACTCTTGTCCCAAGCCGTGAGATGAGATGCCAGCTCTCACGAACCCTTTATCTCCTCAGAAATTAAAATCTATTTATTTCCTTATCAATCCAAGGCTCTGGAGGTTTTCCAGTCTGGATCATGGCCAATGTGATCTTTCAGACTGACCTTGGAAGCCCATGGTGCAGCTTGCTGACAGAAAGCTTGGCAGGTGTGGTTTATTTCCGCAGCTTTGTCAAGCTTTCCTGGAATATTGTAATGACTCTGATTTTCCCTATATTTCCTGTGCCACCTTTGGAAACTCATTCCCTCCCTCTGCCTACAGTGAAATTTAGCTCGTCATCCTTGTCTTCTCCCATCTGAGAGGATCCCTGTGTCCTGTCAAAGCCTGGAGTTTCACACCCCTCCAGAAACCATACGTCAGATAGTGCAAACCCACAGGTTCCCACAGAGCAAGGATCTCCCCTTCCACCTGATCCCAGAAGATTTGGCTCCCCTAAAGGTAGGGCTTCAGCCTCCAAGAGTCTCCTGGGCTCTCCCCAGAACCACAGGTCCCCTGGGATTGTGGAGCACACCAGCATCCTGAGAGAGCACCAGAGCCCCACGGCAGAACCGAAGTGTGGTCACCCAGAGGACAGCAGATCCAAGGCATTGCAGAAGCCTGGAGCCTGATCCCTATGGTCCTTGCGAATCACAGCTAATTTCTATCTCTTCTCAGGGTTGATGGGACACACCTGTGGGCTGCCACCTCCCCCCACACAGCAGTCAGTGCTGGGATTTCGGAACGGGCTGCATATCCGCAGCCTTGGGCGCTGGAGTATCCGAGCTGTGTGCGCGCTCCACGGACAACCTGCGCGCAGGGACGATGGCGTCTCCAGCCTCCCCGTGTGGCCGGATGCCCCAGTGCCCCAGAGCCCGGCGGGGACTCTGTCCCCTGGAGGAACGCGAGGGGTGCCTGCCTGCGCCCGCCGTGTGCTGTCCCCGTGCCTTCCCCCTCACCAGCGGGGATGTGCGTGGCTCCACCGCACCCTGCAGGTGAGAACACGCACGGCCCCATCTCGCCGTCCTCACATCACCCGCAGCCCCTCGGGACGTGCGGCGACACGGGGATATGGCCCGAACCCTTCCATCCCCCCGGCACGGCCCCATCCCGACGCGTCCCCACAGCAGGAAAAGGAGGAGCGGCACCAGCCCCTGTCCCCTCCAGAAGTGACAACAGACCTCTTCGCAGGTCCCGGCGGGCATGGCCCTGACTACCGCGTGCCCCGCGGGGACAGGGGGGTCACGGGCGCTGCCGCTTCCGCAGCTTTCACGCAAGAGAGAACACGCGTGGCCGCGGTCCCTCAGACATCCTCCCGACTGCGGACACGCGCAGCCCCCAGACACACCAACAACGGGGAACCTGAGCGTCCCTGACCCTTCAGTCCCCCCGCCAAGCCCCCAAAGCAAGGACATGCGTACCTCCAGCCGTTCTCTCTCCCTTTTCTCCCCGCAAGCAGGGACACGAGTGTCCTCGATTCCTTCGAGCTCCCGCGCAGACGGCTACACGCGTGCCCCGATGCCCGTCTCGGGCTGGGACACGCGTGTCCCCGCTGTCCCGTGCCCGCTGTCCCCCCGGGTGTGACACGCGTGTGGCGGCGGTCTCACCTGCGTGCGGCGCGGCCGGAGTGCGGCGGGGCGGGCGGTGCCGCGGGTTACATACGGCCCGCGCCCGCCCCGCCGCCCATAAGAGCGCCGTGCGGGACGGAGCCGCCTGCAGCAGCAGCAGGAGGAAGAGG
>VXBU01004558.1:142335-164620 GCA_013400315.1 Bombycilla garrulus | reverse complement strand
ACAGTTATCAAAATGAGGAAAATAACTCTCTGAGAGCCAGGATATTTAAGATAACAAAATTTATACAGCAAAGAGAAGAGACAGACAAAGTGAAGACCTACTACAAAGGCTTCACACATTTTTTTTGTTGCCACTGCTGTTCAAAAATAATGTACTACCTAATCTTGAAGAATCTAGTCGTTATCTCACCTGCACAGGCAGAAGAAAGCACAGCAAGAAGAACAGATTGCCTGAAATTATACAAAAATGTGTGGCAGCTGCAAGAAAAAAAAATAAAAAAACCACAAACAAAACCCACAAACAAAATGAACAACAAACAAAAAAATAAGAGAAACACCAAGCCATCTCTCAAGATCTCAGAAATTTCAAGTCATTACCTTCTCAAAGCTTACTCAGCAGCACCAGTTAAAATACCTATTAGCTCAAACAAAAACTATTTAATGTTACTGCTGCATTAGATAAAAAAAAACACCAAGCTAAGAACTATACTCAAATTTGTGAAACAAAATCTTAGAATGTTGAAGAAATAAGTTTGAATGTAAAAATCAAGGAACACCAGCTCAAAGGAAGAAAAACCCACCAGCTCACAAGCACACTCAAAATTCTCATCCCAGGTCAGCTGTGTCCCAACACTTGCATCTTAAAGACATACAATTTCTCACATTATTAAACTCAGAGAAAAATACTCAAAACTATTTAAGACTGACTTGTTACTTGAATTATTTCATTTTAAAACTTAGTATTTGCCTTAAATATTTCAGCAGTGTATTTTTTTTTTGTAAATGTGGAGTGCAAATGCCATAAAGCCATTTAGGAATTGTCCCGGTACCACCAAAACATGTCAGTGACTAAAGGAGGCCAACAGGTCACTGCAGAATAGCTTTGTACAAACTACACAGAACTTTCATAAGAGGTAAACAAAATTCTAGAAAAATATATATACTCCACATCTCTCACGAGATGCCTTTCTTACCATTGAATTGTTTCATTTTACCCCTGCAGTGGTAACAGCTCTTTACCCAGATATGTCAGATCTCTCAGATGCTGGAGGATCCCCGGTACCTCCTCAAAACCAATTCCTGCTGCACCCTCCCATGCCATGTCTGACCCTAACAATGGCTGGGCAAAGCTTTCTATTGCTTTGATGTGCACAAATGCCTCCTCTGCTCATTTTCATCACTTAGTGCAATGACTCAAAACTTTAACCTCCTCTGTCAATCAAATTCACATTCCAAAACTGTTCTCAGCCACTTCCAAAATGCTGCTGAAGTATCTTGTAGTATCTGCGCATGCCTCTATAGAAAGTGCCCCCTCTTTCCCAAGGAATAATCCAACATTAAGAACAGTTACTTTTAGGAGTCAAGAAAAATCCTAGAATTAAAAACTAGTTTTGTTTACTATAGATACAAGAAGCTGATACAGTCCTCTAATTATTCTATAACATTTCAGGTAATTATGGGCTTCATAGAAATCAGTCCAGCATCTGCTTCCTGAAAAAGAACACTGTGCTTCTCTAAACAGTCTTCTTTATTTTCATTTCTTAAAATTAGTTCATGAAAATAAAGGTGACTTAAAAGATAAAGTTACTTGGAATTCCACCATTAAAAACAACAACAGTGGAACAAAGTTTAAAGAAAGTAACAAAATAATTAAAGCTTGCATTTTAAAGGTCTTGGCATTTAATACCAAACAAGAACTACACAGCATTTCCTGAAGGGAGAAATATACCTTGACATCCAGGAAACACAAAATTAGGCTGAAACTCAGTTCTCCTGAATTTTTTAAGGTTTTTGTTCTGTTATTTAAGCTATAATGAAGAACTAATTTTCATCAGAGAAGGTACCCGTATGAAACCTAGAGGCCTACCTAAAGCCAGTAATATTTTGGGAACACGGTAATGAGGAAAACCAGACAGAGAAAAACCTTAAACCAAGGGACAGTGATGATTTTACTAACAAGGTCAACACAGAGCAGTCAGGTAAGTCTAGGATGGGTGTCAATGAATAAGTATTTAACCACCTGAGGTCAGGGTGTTAAGTGCTCATTTACTGACAGGTCCCCTCAGCACAAAGCTCAAAGCTTTTCTTTCTTCTGCTCTTGCATGATGCTGGAAAAGTCAGATGAAGACTCTCCACAGCTAAGCCTTATTCGTGCATTTCTGCATCATCTGCCAGAACTCAAAAGCCAGATCTGCAGAAATGGCAAATGTTCATTTAGCCAACTAAAACAAATGTCACTATTTATCATATATAAAGCACAGTAAGTGTATGACACACTTGACAATCCTAAAGTTTCTAAGCTGAGCATGCAGAAATACAGAATTCCACTGCTCTTCCTTTCTCTTCCACAATGTAAACAGCATGGGAAAAATTCCTAGAGGCATTGAAAGTATGACTGCATTTCAAAAGCAGTAATTCAGAAAAACCCTGAAGTCCAGGCAGACTGCAGTCCACCTTCCTGTTGAACAATGCAAAGACCTTCAGGAAAGAAATACACATTAAAACTTAATTACACCTCACACACAGGGACAGACTAAAGCTTTACAGACAGCTATACTTTTATTTTTTTTCCCCAATTTCCTCCCGGTCTACAATTCAAAGACCACTTTTTGGTTTTCAGTGCTGGTTTGGGTGTTACTTCATTTCTTTTTTCACTCTTTTAAGCAGAAGTAAATAGCAAACCAGTGATTTTTGTTGTTTACATTGGTTTAGAAGTAACACCACCAAAAACTGGAATGATGGTGAACCACAGCTGCTTTTAGATACACCAGAGAACTGAGCTACAGCAGATCAAGTGCCCCGAGGAAGAGTAGAGAGTTACTGTTACTGTACTGCACATGAGATCATCTCCTGAAAGATCTCAGTATGTCCCATAGCTTAGTGGTACACCCAAAAATATTTATATATTTCACCAGAAAAATATACAGAACCCTTGTTTTCCCTCAATTCACCTTCTGCTCTACTTAGTGCAATAAGCCCAACCAAAAAAGACAAGTTCTGAAAACAGCCTGTGTGGAATCAAATCTGTGCGCACTGGAGCAAGAGTTAAAGGTAGAAGTGCAGCAATTTTGGTGTGTTAACTAATACAACTGCAAAGCTCATCAAGAAATTAATAAATCAAAGCTAATTTCCAAAGCATATTGCATATAATGATATGGATTCAATTCACCATGTGCCCTAGGATTTAGATGTTACCATTTTCCCACAACAGGAAATGTGGTGAGTTAGTCCTGAGATGCAATTTTGAAGCAGCAGCCCTTTGTTCCAGACAGTCTCGTGGCATCTTTCTTCACATTGCTCATGTCTTCTCAGAGAAGATTTTCTCCTACTGAAGTACATCAGCACTTTTTCCAGGCATTGACCCAAAAAGAGGAAGAGATTACCTGTTTTGGCAGTGATGAGTTGCAGGACCAATGGTCGTCTTGTCACAATCCCAGAACCTCGTGGAAGAAAATCCCTAGAAAATTTAAGAAAGTAGTTACCACCCAGTAGCAATGTGCACTTACATAAGATATTGGACTAATATGGAACCTCTTCTGTATCAAAATTAAAAGTTGCTGTGGATAGATTTGTATCAAGAACTCCTATAAAGTAGGGCTGTTAATTTTGGTTCAAGATAGTAGTAGGTCATCACATATGAGACAAATGTGTATCTAAAGTAAATTACTCTCAGGGCATTACCAAGCCTCTTCAAGACCATCACATATAACATCTCATCCTGCACAGCAAGAGTAACCTGAAGCCATGCCCAGATTTACCCAACTGATTCTGTCATCACTGCACACTCCATCTGAAGAGGATCTGGACATAGGAATACAAAGCTCTGGACAAACCAAACTGGCAGCACTCTGCACGACTCTTTCATATATTTAGCTTCTGCCAGTTCAATTACCCAAATAACTTTTCTACCAACATATCTGCCCAGAAGTTTTTGAGTCAAGTCTTGTGGGACAGAGGGAGTGTCCAGAAAGCAAGCAAGGAAACAAAGACACCTGCTCTACCATATTATTATGCATCCCCACAATCCTTTCTGGGTCTCTAAAGACAAGCTTACTCCTTATGCAACTGAAAAGAAAGAAACCCAAAGCAAAATAACACATTTTCTCAGTGTCTTCCCCAGTTACCAGACCTATTAAACATTTAAAAACCATGAGATGAAGTTCAGTGTGAGGCTTTGTAGAGTGTTTCCTTCAAATAAGCATCTTTGGAGAAATAAAATTCAGGGGTAAACAGAGTTGAACAATCAATGCAAGTACATCAAAATCCCCTCGTTTTTCCTACCTTACAAGGGATGTTGAATCACCTTCCTGCCTGCCTTAGCAGCACTGCTAACTCATTTCTCTGGCTCAGGTGAAAAGCAATGCAGCAGAGGATTAGGGTAGGAATTGTCAGTCCAAAACAAGCAGAGCTGATCTGGGTGACTGTTGTTATACACCTAAGTGCCTGCACAAAGGTGAGGCAGAAAAGTGCAGTGTCATTGACAGGGATGGGGAGAAGGACAAGAGTCAAAGGAACAAAGCACAGCCCTGTCAGCCCTTTGGACAGAACTGCTAGATATCAAACACGTATATATATGTTCCTTTTCTGGGTTAAGTAAAGGTGGCCCGTCCACCTTGGACAAGTCCGGTAGAATTGGTCTAAATCAGGTGTTAATTGACGCGGTATGAAATAAAAAAGTGACTTGAGAGTCCTGTCCCTACATACTATCTGCGAATTAATTTCCTCCTAATCCTACTGGCTTGTGGTCGCCCTAGCGTCCCTAGCTCCCGTCTAAATTTATTTAAAGTTAACAACAATATAAACATAACTACAAGACAGGTCTGCTCAAGCCACTCGGGAAATCACCTCTTGCCTTTAATAACCACTGAGGATCTTCACGCTGACCTGGCACTACTTAATAGAAGCCTGCCTTTCACAGCTCCTTCAAAGGCTGCACACATGGTTTAAAACAGGCTTTAGGATACATCTGTGAAAAACAAACCATGCAAATACTCAGGATATTATCTGTGAAAGTCAGACGATATTAGGTGTGAGCAGACCCAGGCCCAGACAGGCTCAAGAATGCAACGGTGAACCTCTTTCCACAAACACCAACAAGGTGACAAAGCTTTGGCAGAAAAGAAACACAGCAACTCTACCTCTGATATGAGTACTGAAGGTTTCCTTCCCAACCTAGCATCTAGACACAAAAACCCCCCCCCCAAAAAAAAAAAAATACACAAAAAAAAAAATAAACAAAAACCAAAAAACCACATATGCAAGCAGTTTTAAGGCTCTGAGGAACAAGACCAGTTGTCAGCCATGCCCCACACCACTTCAGAACTCCCCAGCATTTTGAATAAAATAATGTTAATTTCCAGCCAATTTGTGTTCCCCTTTCTCAGTACTGTTCATGTGTTCTTACAGTGTGATCACTCTGCAAACTAAAGTGCACCATGAAAGGGGAGGCTGTTCAATGACAAGCTCACTCATTAACTTCCCTACTCAAACACAGACCTGCAGGCAGAAGTACAATTAATTAGGAATTCAAGTAATCTCTAAAACAAAGGTTTAAATTATTTAAATCTGCCGTGATGCTTTATATCAGTTGAGACAGCAGCAGGATACAGTAACTAGCTTAAAGAGATGCCAAAGCCCTTCAGATAGGTCTCTATCATAATTTCAGTACGTACTAATGGAGAGAAAGCTACCCCTCCATGAACATCTACTGATATTTTCTCATGGGGAAACAGAGAAAACAGTAACAGGAACATGGTCATACTTCTGTATCCACTGAAATGACAACAGCCCAGGAGGCAGCAAATGCCTATTAAGATTACAGTTTCATACATTGTTTTTCAAGCACTTAATGTCTATTTTTAAAAATAAATATATGTATTTTTCCCATCAGGAAACTGAAATGAATTTCCACT
The DNA here is from genome assembly GCA_013400315.1 of Bombycilla garrulus. NCBI lineage: Eukaryota > Metazoa > Chordata > Aves > Passeriformes > Bombycillidae > Bombycilla > Bombycilla garrulus. Next base: position 158,709 of record VXBU01004558.1, on the reverse strand, counting down.
CAGGACAAAGTGGTCACCCAAACCAGCGTCCTCTACAGCACCACAGGAGACAAGAAAATCTTTCGGGGAGTCAAAGGCTGAAAAGATTCATTGATTTTCTGCTTCAGACTAAGCACATTCAGCAATAAAGAACACTGCATGAATGCAGCTCCCAGTGTACACAACGTTGACCTCCTCAACAGCAAAATTACAAAGAAAAGTAAGACAAAATTTTCCTTCAGAACATCCTCTTAGTATGTCCAAAAGCAATGGCATTCTTTAACCACGTCTGATGGGCTGAACTGTTTTCTGTTCAAGCAAACATCAGCAGAGAGAGGTTCCTGCTTGGTGAGAGGCAGAGGTGTGTTGATCACATCACCAACTAAACAGTGCAGCAGCAGGACATAAAACTTCTGCTACAAACGCACAGCTTGAAGAGGGAAAAAGTCAAAGAAGCAGGGTAATGGGCTTCACAGGAAGAGTTCAGGAGAAAATTACCCCTATCACGTAATCACTAAATGGGTGTTTTACCTCTGTGAAAGAGACACTGACGTCAATCTGCCCACAGGGACAGGGATTTATTTTTTAACATTCGAAATTTCAGCTTCAGCCACAAGGCAACAGCACCTGTGTGCATTTTCTGTACAGTTCAAATCAGGTGTTACAAATAAATACATAAACTTACTGGAAAAAAAAGCAATTTTTTAACACACACAGAAATGTAAGCTAAATTTGAAACATAGCTTGCACGTATTTAGGAAAAGCAGCGTAGTACCACACAGCAGGGAATCAGATTAAATGCTGTACAAGTGCTTCTGCAGAAATGCCTACTTTGCCATCCACAGGACAGGATGCAGCTCCTCTTCCCCTCCCCTTGGAACAGAAAGCATTCTCTAAAGCGTTTGTTAGTGGTGGGGAACAGAACAGCTCTGTATCAGAAATGATCCCACAACTTATATAAGTAACAGCAAGAAATACAACAGGAATGAACAGAGCCAAGTCTCAAAGGTTCCTTCTGACCGAAGGACAATGCCCCTCCATATCCTGATGGCACACCCTAACATTCTTCTAAGGACACACTTGAGACAGCTGCTATCCACACCTTTTGGTTAGCATGTACACATCTGTTTAGCGAGAGCTGGAGAAAAAAACTCACATCAGAGTTGAAGCAGCTGCAAAGAAATCCATCTACGAAAATATTTGTGCCTGAGAATTTATGTGCAAAGACACCAACAAGGGGGAGAAAAGGGGTTTTTTTCTGTGGTGGTGGCAGTGAGCCTGGGAGCACCTGTGTGCACAAGTGCAGGACCACTTAACAATGAGGAGGTGCAGGGAAGAAGAAACACACTGTGCAAGATTAAAGCTGGGAATGAAAGCCCTGCTGCTTTAAGAGACATTCATCCTGCATGAAGATTCCAACTGCTTTTCCATCTTCACTCTCAGAGCATTTCCAGCACAAAGCACTGTGCTGACAGCAGCTGTACCAGCTCAGCCACACTGACAGTCCAGCAGCAAGGCCTGGCCAGTGCTGAATTTATCAAATGCAAAGAAGAGGCAAACAGCCAGCTCTACCAGGATGTCCCTTCAGGAACTTGTCCATCTTAGAATGCACTCAGTTGTTAGAATATCATTAAATACTTTCAAGAGCAAAATATCTTCAGGGCTAATAAATTTTTACCCTATAAAATTACTCACATCTTACCGCATAACATAAGCTGTGCTGTACTGCTCATTTCTAGTACCAGAGATCTGGACAAGTGTATCTACTAAGCTTGTGTTTGCTGTTTGTTTAATGCATAAAGGAACTTGACCTGCTAAAAGCCAGGTCTCAAACTTATGCCACAGGATGGTGAAACAAGTTATCAATGGCCATACCAACACTTCAGCAGTTTACAATAATAAGCCAGTTCAGGCTTTAAGGTGAAAAAGTAATTAGACGACTCATTAATTGACTCATTAATTGAAGAGTCTCATGGAAGAGATGGAAATTTCAGGAAGGGCACAAACTGTAGGGAAATGCTGAAAAGCAAACTGGACAGGGGCTCGTCAGTGAGGTGGTCTCATTATAATGCAGAACTGCTTCTTACAAGGAAGAACATATCAAACAAATAAAACAAACAGGGTGTGTTTCAGGGGGATTTCCACCAAGAGTTTCATTTAAGAGATCTCCGGCACACTAACAGTATTTATTATGTTAAAAAAAAATAACAGACAGAACAAAACAAAACAGAAGAATTCTCAGTTTGTGTGAAAAGTGATGATGCATCATCATTTAAAACTTATTTGTAGTTTCAAAAGAGTAACTTACAGTTACTTTTCTTTGCCAGTATAGCACTGAGAAATGTCCTGTGCTTTGATCAGTTACATGGTCAGTATCACACATGATAAATGGCAACTAATTTTCATCAATGCCAATATAATTAACTCACACAAAACAGGGGGAATCCAGGAAATCAAATAACCACAGAAAATATCAACAATTACACAGTAACTTGGATTAATTAAAGAGCTACGAACAATTCAAATTGATAGTGATGAATTGTTAAAAAAATCAGAATTGCCTGCGAAGAAAAAGCCTCCACATTTTTTACAATGGGTAGAAATATGCCAGGCTTAGGACAAGAGCCAGAGAAACAGAAATGACCCATCCATTTTCTTGTGCCAGACAACACCAGCAATGTCACAAAAGTTCTCCCACTACCACAAGGTCCATCCCAAGACCCTAAACCACCCTCAAATGCAGAAAGGCCATGGTCCATCAGCAGCTAATACAAACAACAGTGCATTGGTAGCACTCCCCACAGGCTTTTATTGCCAGGTTTTGCCAAGAAATGCAACACAGCTTCAATTCCAATAGGAAGCAATTCTGTCCAAAGTCAAAAGTTTTCCTGGGCCTTTTTCCAGCACTGTTTCTTGTTTTACACAGCTCCAGCCTGGCACACCAGGAGCATTTGTGGCCCATATTAGCAGCTAAATGACCATGCCTTGTGCAAAAGACCACAAAGTTTCACAGGAACACTGACACATGTCCATACAGCATCTCCAAATTCTGTGGAAAACACACAGAAGTACTCAAAAAGCGTTCATTTTTCTTCCATTTCTCATGGTTAGCCTCAAAGCAAAGTGCTAAAAAACTCCAGAAACAGGAAAAAGCATTGCCTGGTGTAAGCCTGAGGATGGGAGGTATGAAACATTTCTAACTTCATTCATCAGGTTCTAAAAAGTCATAAACCACACCCAGCTAATTTCTCCAGTTTTTAACTGGAGAACTCTTAATGCTAAAAATATTCATCTGCAGCCCTATTTTGCAGGTGTGCTCATTCTATCTCACCTGCTCCTGTGCTCATCACAGAGGATCCAGCAGCAGATCCTTCACTCACATTTAATTCATTACAAAGCAAGGTATGTCCAAGAGATGGAAAACATACTTGGCATTTACACAGAGGCCTTCTTAGGAATTAAGTCCACTAGATTTGTCATCACTGACACAAGACACCACTGTATTTATTCTCAGTGGCTTTGGAAGCACGTATTCTCTACCCTTCAAGCGGCAGTACAACGATAACCAAGGACACGTTTTCCAGAAGTCTCAAAAGCCTTAAGGCACTGTCTCAGTTGTGTTTTGATGTTTTCAACCACATGCCTTTTTTAACTCAATAACACAGTAGTGTTTCTATATGACACTGATATTTGGCCATACATGTTGCTCCTCATCAGCTCCAAGTACAGAGACCAGTTCTTACTGTCAGTCACCACTTGATCCCTACCTCCTATCATTGGTTACAGAAGAGTACATGGCCTTTTGGTTGCCACAACGTCTGTCAGTCAAAGGTCTCCCACAGCTTTGTTCAATGGCCTGACATAATGAGCCTTACAAGACAATTAATCTGCTTTACTGAATCCCAATTATACCTATCTTAATTAGGCCTACCAGGCATTCTAAATGTATTTTAGAGGCTGTGGAGTGTGGAGTTTTAGTGATCTCAGATGTATCAGCTCCTGAATCTCTGTACTGATCTTTCCAGTGGTTTGGGTTTTTTTGGTTTTTTTTTTTTTTTTTTGGAAATCACACAGCATAAATGGCTGGTGCTTAGTTCATGTTTCGTCTCAGTTTGCAGCAACCATTCTTTCAAGGTAAATCTTCCTCCTACTGATGGATCATTTTAATTAACCTGCTCAATCAAGCACAGTAACTACACATTCAGCCCATGCAGTGCAGGGGCAGAAAACACAGTATCCAGATACCTTAAGGGCTGTCAGCTCCTCTCAAGCAGGGTACATAAACTTGGTGGTTTTGAGATGCCATTTTCCAACCCATCAATGTCCTTTCACCATCACTGCTGAACTACTGGACCTCAACACCAAAGCACAGGCACTACAATTATCCTATCCATCACCTTCAAGTAAGAACACAGGCTGAATTAAGAAAAATAAAAAATAAAGTGTTGAAAATCTTACACAGCACTACAGCTAGCACCCTAAAATGTCTCTTTGGGTCCCTTTTCCCTCCACTCCTTCATGGAATTGAGACCAACTACAAAAAAAACCCAGAGGGAAAAGTTAAAAAAAGAAAGTCTACCCAAAAAGACCCAGCTGTGGGAATACGAGAATGTTGATTATAAATGTTACAAAAAAGGTATTTCTGAAAAGCCATTGAGAAACTTCAACTAAGCTGGCAAGGGATTCCAGTCACACTAACTGGGCACCTCCATAACAAGCATGCTCAATGCCAATGCTTAGGTACCACTCAGGTGAGAAAGCAAAGCCTGAGCTTTCCTCTTCATGCAGAAGACTGGAGGGAGCAGGCTCAGAAATCCCTGTCATTGTACTTCCATTGGATCTGGAAGATGCTTTTTGTCAGTAGGAGCAGCATTTCTGCCCAACAAGCTGCCAGAAGTTATTACATCTCCCCCATTAGACATCATAGGGCTATGAGAAAATTAGTGCCAAAAATTACTCTGGTCCCAATGGTAAAGTCTTCCATTAAACAAAATTGCAATCAACAGGTTCTCCAAAGTAGGGGACATTTGAACTCAAGTCTAGGAAGGCACAGATCTTCTTAGCACTAGACCAATCTAGTGCTGTCTTTTGACAGCAGTGACAGTACCCACACCACACTTCCACACACAAAAAGGCGAGCCTGTTCACTGACCCAAGGAAAGAAAACGCACTTCCTAGGATTCAACAAAATGTTTTTCACGTGATAGAAACTTTTAAAATCTCAGTAATGCTTACAGGACAGCAAACTTGCTGTACACAGGCATGAAAAGCTGCCAGGCAAAAGCCCAGGAGTGTGAGATGAAGAGTGCTCTGTTTGCAGTGCCTGTGCTGTGCTGGATGAACAGAGGGGGAAGCTGCCAATGTGCAGGCTCGTGGGCAAGGCAAGGTATGCACGATGCATCTGTGCTCCCTGGCAGCCGGCCAGCACTCTGCTGCATCACCCTCATTCCGTTGGTGAAAATGCCCTTCTTCCTCTTTCCCTTTTAAGATTTTACAAAAGCTTCTGCTATTTCCTGCCCAACGGTGCTCTCTGTCAGTTCCAAGGGGTGGTGGAAGGGGGAGAAAGGAAGCACAAAACACAAAGAAAGCCCAATAATTCTCCGAATTTTAGTGTCAAAAAGAATAAAGAGGACTTAGCAGGACAACTTATTCTCCCTAATCAGATATGTTTGCTTTTAGAAAAGGACTCATTTGCATAGGATGTTGGTGCATAAAAGCCCATCCATTTTCAGGATGAATACTAATGCAGCAAGATTCTGTGTCTCAACTCAAGAAACAAACAACAAAAATCCTTGACTCACTTTAAATTGTTGTCAGTGCTCTAAATAGACCTTGGCTATTTTGATTTTTTTTCCAATCACTCCCAGCTGCCAAATGCAATTAATGATGTCCTTTAGAAATATCTGAGCAAAAAGTTTTCCTCCATTATATAATCAGAGATGAAAATCTTACTGCAAGGATCAGAAATAAAACAACATGTCCCAACAAACCAGGCATATCAGTTGCATGAAACTAACTACTACAGAAATACTTGCATTTAGCAAATAATTCATTCCTTGACAGTCTGTCAGGACAAATCTTTTAGATACTGTGAATTCCAGTATTGTTACAAAAAACCCAGAAAAAAACTATCTACTGTTCTTTCTCCCAAATCCCACTGTCCTGAACTGGGATCCATCAATACAGACTTTTTAAACAGCAGCACAGTATACAAACAGGATGAGACACATCCTAGTAAAATCCAAGAACTTTTCAGAAGCACTGTGAAAATAAATTTCTCTTTTATAGCACACAAGGTGTCAAACCATACAATTACCTTTTTTGGTACAACATAAGACATTTCAGATCATTGTGCAGAGCTGGAATGTAACTGGATTCAATTCCCGTACTCCCTCTGGAATATATATATATATATATATATATACACACACATACACACACTGTGGGAACTGCAGTATAAAGAGCATGAATTTATCAACAGGAAGACAACTACAGAAGAAAGGGGGAAAGGAGATTGTTTCTAAAACAAGTGACCCAAGTTTGTCAAACAGTTTCTCTTCTCTAGCCATTTTATCCATTCCTACCTGCCCATTTATCCTTCTCTGAGCCTGTAGCATGTGCAAATTAATATATTGTCCAGGACAATGTAAAGTCTGTTTAGCTTAAGAGTGAAATTTCATATTAGCCATGATCTCCCATCTCTCTGCTCACCAGAAATTGAATTATTACCACAAGAAAAATTTATATTAGAAGTCTGACCAAAAGAGTGTTTTGTGCTGCTGATTCCCAGAACACTAACACAGTCATTAGGCTGCAGGTCTCAGTCCAGACTCCTGAACTTCTCAGTCTCTTTCCCAGATCTGACAGACATTGAGGATCTTCTGTAAACGTTTGTTCAGCACCTGAACAAATAAACAGGGGAGCACACAAGGGCACAACACTGCCTCTGATGGACTGTGCCACAATTTCTTCAGCAGCTTGCAGCTTGGCTGATGAGCAGGTCTGGAAGAGTGCCCATTTCCCCGTTGACATGCAGCAGAGAGCAGAGCTGTCTCTCAGAGGTTCTCATCCCTGCCATGCAGAGCCCTGTCTGTTCTCTGCAGCTGAGTTACACCAGGCAGCTTCAGAGCATCCTCTAGAGCTGAGCACCACAGAATGGACGCACATGGCTCCAGGCATCTGCAGTGCAGAGTAAACATGGTACCAAGTGCCTGAGGTTACTCTGGCTTTGATCAAGTCATCTGTGAGGGCTGAGATCTGTACTGCAGCACGGGGTCAATCTCCTGCACACCTCAACAATGAAATCTTGGTGATTTTGCACAGGAGCTAGGATGCAGAAATACCATGTTAGGTACTGAATTAAAAGCACCTACTAACTTACACACACAAATTATAAAAGATGACATTATCAGCAGACACTTGGGTTGAAAACCTCTCTTATCTCCAGCTACAGTCTCCTTTACATCCCAGAGGCTATCACAGACAACAGTGCTTTGCAGCACATCAAAGCCCAGCACTTAGTTAAATGGGATTTTACTCCTCCCTAGTTCAATAATGCTGCCTTGTTCATCTCCATGCAACTTGCTGAAGAAAAGGATGCAAGGTCACAGTTAAATAATGCTCATTTCCTGTTCCCAGCATATTTACACTACAGGTTTACACTGTAGACACACAGCATTAAAGGGATTCCCAGCAGCCTGTTACACACCAGCACAGCAAACAAGGGAATTCACAGAATAAGGAAGGCCTTATTATATTTAAATCCCGCCGCAAAACAGTAAGAAAACAAAACCAGAAAAAGCAAAAAAGTCTCTACCCCTCACACCTGCAATCTAGGCACTGTTTGAGAAACCCATAAATACTCGGAGGAGCTTCATCAATTTGCTCAGTCATCAGCTGAGGGAAGGCAAACCACAAACATGATCTCTCTCTCAATGACTAAGGTATTGCTGGTGCCTTTTCGGGATGAGGAAACGCTGCTACATCTCAGCTGTTCAAAGCAGAATCCAAGGCTCAGTTTTGGTTCCCCACAGAAATCTGAATCAGCCATCACCCAAACAAGAGAAATGCATAACGGCAAGCTTTAGACAGCAATCACAGTTATCCCACACTGATTTTAAGATTATATACAACCATCTTCCTTTACAGACACACTCTAGTTTAAAATAAAGGAATAAAAATCTATAGTCTACATACAGTTAAGGCATGCGTGGATATGCAGACAGGTAATATTTAAAAAGCAGTTTGAGGTCACACAGTAAAGAGTGGCAGAGAGCAGCACCCACACTTCCATGTCTCTGCTGCAATCCATAGCAGCATCACTCCCCATGTTTACTGGTAAATGTCCAAACAATCCCATTGCTAACATCTATTTATCTCAGCTGGAAATCCTTGTTTGCTATTTCATCTACACAGGAAAGTGACTTAAGCTTGAAACATCAGCAGCAATGCCCATCAAGAAAGAGCAAGACAACAAAGGTGTTGGTTATTTGTTGATTTCGACACTACAAAATCCCAAGTGCGGGCTCCTTCCTGAAGGCAGTGAGTAACAGGATTTATAATATTATACAAAAGTCTAGAGAGTCACACAATCTGTCAAACTTTCAGAAGTGCCTCTGTGTTAAAAACCAGGAAAGTTTGGATAAAGTGAAGTAGCTTCCTACGGTCTGAAAAAAAAAAAAAAAAAAAAAAACCCAACCCACAAACCTCTCCTGAGATGACTGCTCTCCTTTAAAAACGATCAGAGGAGAGCAGCTATCTGCAGTACCTTGATGGACTGAACTCCCACCAACAATTGCTACCAAATCTGCAGCACTGATTTCTCACAAGGCACTCAAGATCAGACTGGGTTGAACATTGCTTTTTGCAGGGTTTTGAAGTTTTTCTGAAGCCTAGAGCACAGACTTGAAATACTACACTTGTGTTCACTAAATGCTACAACAGCCTGATCATACACAGCATGCTGAAGTTATAGTAAGACTTTGTATTCTCACAGTACACTTTACAAAAGAGAATGGTGACTTACTGATTCAGCATCTCTAAACTGCCTGATATGCTGAACTTAAATGCCAGAATAAAGGTCAGAGCTCTCTACACTATATCTGCCTCATGACAGAGTACAGCTTTTCTTAATTGGTAAAATTTAAATGTCAAAAAGAAAAGAGACAAATCGTCAGAGTAGTTTTAGAGGAAAAAAATTACTTTACATGTGGGGTGTTGGTGAAAAACCAGCATATTTGTCTGCATGTCTGTTTTTTAATACACATTTCCTTTACTTTGTATATATCAATTCTCAAGACTTGAAAAAAAAAAAAATAATGACTTTAAGTCCACAATGGAGTTACATTTAAGGACAAAAACAAGGCCATCTGTATCCCATCTAAATGGCCAGTTTGCTCTTCAATGTATAAATGCAAAAACTTATTCAGGGAAGAAACCCGAATGAGCCACTGTCTCATTGGCTGCTGTTTCTAATTAATGAAATACCCAGAAAATTCTTGCTTTCATTGCACCAGAGTATTTTGATAACTAGGCTAACATACTCAATACTGTACTCCAAGCTGTGCTATGGCTTAATTAGTCAGGAAAAGGAGTGGCTGACCCTCATTTCCAGAAGATCCTTAAGATTAAGGAGAGTACACAGTGCCATGTCTCAGTTTGTACTCCGTTTGACTGCTTAGCTTTTTCATGCTTGTTTCACAAAAAAGGAGAATTTCTATAAAAAAAGTTTTTCTGTCAATGCACAGCAACTGAAAGAATAAAATACCTGCACTAGTCTTAATACATCTCCCCCAGGAAGCATCAATCTAAATATGTGTCTACATTCTTCAGAGAAATTTTCTGCTCTAGCAGCCAGAGTTAAAGTCCCCTCTCTTTTCCTAATGACTCAATGCAGTCTTTTCACAATCGCCATCTCAAGCAGAACAGAATGAGCTGAGCATATGAGGAATAGTAATTTTAAAAAGAAATAATCACTACATATGTCATAATAAATAGCTCTACTTACATGCAGTGGCCCTAAGACTATCAAAATCATCTCAGATCAAAAAGCTGCAAAGCTGAATTACACAATCAGACGTCGGGCTCTTAAAATGAAAGTGCCTGTTTGATTATGACTGATAGGCTTACAATCAGGAGTTCACATCTTTTATAAAACAATTATTTGGTCACATGCAGTTTGTATTATATTAAGCAGGAAGGGAATAGCTTTCAAGTTGGAAACCTAATTATTAATTTCTTGCTATTTTTAAGGGCAAAACAAGGTTCTGATTGCTGAAGAAGAAGGCCCTGACAAGGCAGCTTGCTGTCTGTGCCTTTAGTTATCTGAAAAACCCATCTGGATATAGATGAAATAATACAAAGTGCTTTCTCTCCAAATACAGTTTACAGGGATTGCTTCCTGCCATTACTTTTCTTTTAAGTAACCCTATTATTATCAAACGCGAGTCTGAAAAGCACGAACAACGTATAAACTCCTGGCCCTGAGTTGCTCAGGAGCACAGGAATAAGAGAGGCCAAGTGCCTTCTCCCACTGGCAATCTGCTGACATTTGTCCTTCGACTGCCCTTGGTGCTTCTGAATCGCTCTCCAGCCAACCTCTACCAGAAGGCTGCATTAGATCCTTTGCTTCAAACACTGGCTCAACATTTTCTAGGCACATTTACTCCTGTTACACAGGGAAGCAGAAGGACGTAGGAAGAACATTTGCTCTTGAGACAACTCCATTTCCTCAAACACACACACCATGAGCTCCAGTTATGAATACATGAAGGTCTAACCCGTAAATGGAAATGACCGATGTCCTCAGGTGCTCTCCGGAATCTCTGTTTCCTTCTCAATGGAACCAGAATCCCGAGAGAAAAACCTTCACATACAGTCCTTGACTACCAAAAGAAACGGTCTCCTTATACACAGAGGAGCAGTACGTAAAGAGGAAACTCTCCAAATTCCTCAGGGGATGCTAATGCATAACAGCAACAACAATGAACACATTGGAAGATTTGACATTGCTTCATTCCAGCTTAGTTCACAGCCATCCTACAACAACACAAGTGGTTCTGGTGTCACACAATTCCTGCAGCAGGCAAACGTGCAGAATCCATCCTCAATCAACACCACCATCAAGGCAGAACATGTGTGAACTAATCCCAACATACTCCTTGCCGGCTGGTAGTCATTAAGGATCCTGTGTGCACCTAAACAGGCCTCGGTGCTACCCTGGACGCTGAGATGGATGTGTGTCATTCAGCAGGACCTGGCTCCCACTCCCAGGGAGTGGGCCGCTTGCCAGCCCACACGACTGTGCCAGCACCACATTCTTCATAACCCTTCTGAAAAATTACAGCAGGGCATAAACGAGATGGTGGATAACCCTGCAGAACCCAACGTGTTTCCTAGGACCCAAAAAAAACCTCTAACTCTTGATACCACCTGCAAGTCAGAAAATAGCTTCTACTGTCCAAGTGCAAAAAAAAGAGGAATCTCTGCACAACCAAACATCTTGTGGAAGACTGAAACACCCACAGTGCTATAGTGGCTACAGACAGCAGGGAATAACAACCTGATCCTGGAGTTAAAGCCACCGTTCCTCACCTCACCACTGACAAATGCAGGTTAACAACCAGCAGCATGCTTGTAGCAGGACCCTGCCTTTCACATGAAGGATAACATGCCTTCCTTACACCAATTACCGCTATTCCTGAAGGAAAGAGATCGTCAATGTCTCTCTGAAGGCTAAGAGTTCAAAATCTACTAATTATAATGATTCATGTAGTAAAATAAACCAAAACAAAACCAACACAACAAAAAAACCCACACTACAAAACAACCAAAAAAAAAAACAACAACTAAACAAAAGCCATGAGAATTGATGCTCAAGCTTCAGAGCAACACAAGGACTGTTTTACTTTGATGTCAATTTCAAAGCTGTGTTACTGTTAGCTAAAGTTGGCCCTGTGGCTGCCAGAGGTCCTGCAATATACCAGTAACAGAGAAATGAGCCATATTAAGACAGATGTGGATGAAACAAAACTTGTTTGCACAGAGCAGCTGCATTAACCCATAAAACCAGGAATATCCTGTGGCCCACTAAAAAGAGACACAGGCCATTTGTCTGCTGATCTAACAAGCAAAATCCTCTTCTGAGCTCATGGATATTTATTAATCTGGTTTTGAGGGTTCACAACCAAGTTCTCACAGCTTAGCAAGGGCCCATCTGCTGACTACACGTACCCAGGCTGGAGGAAAGGCACAAGCAAGACATCCCTGCTCAAGTTCCATGGAACGGGTTTGAAGCAATGCAGTTTAATGTCACTCTTGCAACAGGCTCCAAGGTTGCAAATAGGGAGGTACTACAGATCAGTTCATGCTGAATCTCAAGAAGTTACTGCATTGAACAACGATGTGGAACTCTAAAATCAGGCTGAAAGAATCCAAACTCCAATTCCATGTGACAGAGACATTCTGGTGCTTCACAGTAACCTGTAATCTCTTCTCTGAAGAGACTGTCTTGAAGTGTCTGCAGGCTGCACAGGGAATAACTACACGAGTGAAAAAAGTTACTGCTCTTGGCTCTCCTCCATAATTTCTCCTGGAGTGCCCACATCTCTCTGGTTCTAGCCAAACATGCCGGATCAGCACAAACTGCTCATTTTCACCTTTTGCTGCGGTCAGGTACATCCAGGCGGCTCAGAAGAATAGCTCCACCTGCGGATCAGACGGAGCAGATCCCTCCAGCAACCGAGCAGTGACAAGCATCCGGGACCAGTATGATCTTCCATCAGCACAGCTGGGTGCAGAGACCGACATCAGCTCACCTCACTCAGCCCCGGCCCCAGGGACCCAAACATCCTTACTGACAAGAAAAATGAAGGTGCTTTTCCCCCTCAGCACACGTCCTTTCTGCAGCTTTGTGGACAATTAGCTCAAAAAGCCAAAAGGTTACCAAAATACTTCTTAAGGACTTGTTTAAAGAAAACAGTAATTATTTGATAGCAAATTGCGCTTGCTGAGGATCTCATTTACATTTTCCAAACTCAAGAGACTTGGCAGTACTGTCAACACCAGTAGCTAGCTACAGTCTTCAAGGAGAAAGAAGAACTGACAATTAACACAGTCAGTTCTGAAGAAGAGATGAAGAACCACTGTCCAGTATTTTTATACCGCGTATCAAGAGCTATTGCAGCCTGATACACGGCCAGGTTTTGGAGTGTCACAGCATTTAATATTAATTTCGGTGAAGATCTGCACACATCAAAGTCCCCCAATTGCCGACACACAACTGTATTTGAACCCTATAATCCGCACTAGGATCGCAGCTCTGCTGCGGGAGCACCACCTCCCTCCGCAGCTATTTGAGGCAAACGCAGCACGAACTTCATCAAACAGCACGTGAAGCCCATGTTTACCTCTGAATGTCTCCAGAGGCACTGCCTGGCCGTCAAAAAGCACCGCCTGAACAGTCAGGCTTCCCCTTTTCCTGTCAGCGATTTGTCAGAAACGATGCGCACGTTGGACTTGATGATCTTGGAAGAATTTTCCAACCTTAATGACTCCGTGATTCGAATACCCACAGGCGCGTGGGGAGGGTGCGAATTTATATGCGCTGGAATGGGAGGAATGAGCCGCCCGGAGCCAGCACCCCACTGAAATTACGGTTTGGGGCTCTAAACACCTCGTTCCACTCAGGCAGCGGTCACCCACACAAACACGCACACGCGAAGCGAGCACACGAACGCGCCCGCACTGGAGCCGCGGCGCCTTCCCCACAGCGCGCACAGCGCATCACGGGCGCCCCCAGGCACCGCTGGGGGAGGGACAGCGAGCATCCTCGGTGGGGACCGAGCACCCACGGCGGGCTCGGACCCGTGAACCGTCCCCCCAAAAACGCTCCCTGCCCATCCCCGCCCGACACCGTCCCCCCCCATTCGCCGCTTTGAGCGGGGGCGCGCGCCGCGCCCGTTGAGAAGAGCGCGCGCTGCGGGCCGTGAGGGGGAGCGAGGGACAGGGCACGGGGGTGCCGTGCCCGCCGCCCCTCACCTGGAGACGCAGTTCTCCAGCACGGAGCTCTTGCCGGCGCTCTGCCCGCCCACCACCGCGATCTGCGGCAGGTCGAGAAGGCAGTTCTGACCCAGCGCCGCGAAGGCATCCTGCAGCCGGTTAACGAGCGGGATGAGCCCCTCCATCCCGCCGCCGCCGCCTCCTCCTTCTCCTCCCGCCGCCGCTGACAGGTAACGGCCGGCGCACTGCGCACGCGCTCCTTCCGCCGCGGGCCTGGGGGCGGGGCCTTCGCGGGACGGCCACGCCCCCTCCCGTGCGGGTCCCGGTGCAGTGCCGAGGTTGGCCCACGGTTGTCCCGGATTGTCGCAAAATCCGTTCTTCCCCCCGTTATGCCAAAGGCCCATCCACGCTCAGAGTCAAGGGGTTGGATTTCTTTATAGTTCTGCGTAGAAAGATGGCTGGATGGCAAATCCACAAAGCCAGCACGACGACTGTCAAAAGTTTTACCTTTTTGTGGATTTTAACAAACCAAGATGTTTATTGGCTACAATCTATCTAGTTCGCTTATTAATTAGTGTTCTATCTTGTTGTTTAATGATCCTCTTGCTCCCAATGCTAATTAGTCTGTGTGCTCAGTCTTTTCTCTTGAGTCACTGGGTTTTTTGGGTCGGCGGCCTGTGAGCCAGTGATCACAATTTGCCCCTGCCAGAATTACCTCTTACCCAGCCAGAGCTGATTTCAGCACAATTGACCTGTTGTTTTTATTTAGTATCTTCCTTATCTTGGAGGTTCTGCCAAATATCCTTATAGCCTCTAAATTCTGCATTCTTTGTCAGTTAAGAGTGGTACACCCTTCTTCCCTTTGGTAACCTGCCCCAAGGTCTGAGATAACTGAAACACTTTGAGCCCTAAATCTTAACAAGGCAAGTAATTTGTCTTTCTAGCACCTGGAAATCACTCAGAGCTTGCTTGTTAGGGACCGTTTTTTTCACAGATTGCCCAGAGATGCCGTGGAATCTCCCTCACTGGAGATATCCCAGAACCAACTGTACACAATCCTGTGCCAGTGCTCTAGGATGACCCTGCTTGAGCTAGGAGATTGGATGAGATGCCCCACTGTGCTCCCTGATAACCTGACCCATTTGTGATTCTGTTCCTGCCCAAGGACAAGGCCCCCTCAGTGCTGGGACACTCAGACCTGAGGAGCAC
Organism: Bombycilla garrulus; assembly: GCA_013400315.1. Taxonomy (NCBI): domain Eukaryota; kingdom Metazoa; phylum Chordata; class Aves; order Passeriformes; family Bombycillidae; genus Bombycilla; species Bombycilla garrulus. Next base: position 143,523 of record VXBU01004558.1, on the reverse strand, counting down.
GGTTCACTCATGAGGCCAACACGCTACCCCTCTCTGCTGAGAGCCCCGGTCTCAGCTGGTGGGAAGGGCTGTGGCAATGCTCAGCCACCGGCGGGAGTGCTGCCAGGGTCAGGCACATTGTGAGGAGGAGCCAGATCCAGCAGGGCTGGAGGCAGGTGGGTGGCTCAGGAGCAGGCTGGGAAGTAACATCAAGGTCCAAGCCATGCCACTGCAGCGGGTTCAGTGAAAAATGCACGCTGAGGCTGAGCTAAAGGCTCAGGCACACAACAGAGATGAGATTTATCTGCGATTACTGGCAGCAGTCACATAATGAAAATATCAGAAAGGCAGGCTTTGGAATCCTGCAGCGATGAAAGTTATCCCCTCTATTAGAGCAGACACTGGTCTCGCTCAGCGGGAAAAGCAAAACAAAAGGGAACTGTGAACATCCCGCAGGCTGACGAAGACTAACGATCTGGAGGATTATAAAAACTTCTTGGACAGAGCTCTCAATAAGTGCAAAAAATTACTCTAGAACACACCAACCTATAACTCTGGAAAAAAGTAAGTTTTTAATCGGCATGAGGCGGAGACGGCTTCTCCTCGCCGCTGCAGTTAGATCACAGCCTCTGGGAAAAGCCTTGCCATCATTTCTGTCTAGTTGGGAGCCTGGGAGTTATTGACATAATTATGCCAATTAGCAGCATGATGATTTCTTTCCCCACTCCTGGACGAGCAAGCTATGCCAGGAGGCACTGGAATAGCTGCTTGGCCTTCCTCCAGTTCATTAGTTTCTATGGAGGCTGGAAGTTGGGAAGAACATTATGAGTGTCAGAGCACTTTGTGCTGCCCCCATGAAATAGTTAAGATCCGTAGAAGAGCAGCCTGGGCAGAGGATTGCATCTCCACAGGAGACAAAGGAAGACTGAGAAAGGTACAAGGCCGGGGGAGCAGCACCATGCACACCTTCAAATTGATAACCCAGGGAACTGTCCTTCCTTTGAGGTCTTTAAATTACAGCTTTTTCTGCTTCCATGATTAAAATAAAATAAATTAGGAAAACAACTAAGATTAGGAAAAGTATGAGTTATTTCCCCAAGTCTGGGAAGTTTCCAAAACAAACTTTTTTGTCCGGTGAAGCAGAGTTAAAGCCCACATTCACCCTGCAACTCTATCACTTACAAAAATCCACTCTCCCCCCTCCAAAAA
>VXBU01004558.1:58301-142306 GCA_013400315.1 Bombycilla garrulus | reverse complement strand
ATTAAAAAAAAAAAAAAATTAAAAAAAAAAAAAAAAATTAAAAAAAGCCACAAGCAGCCAAGTATAGATTCCCCTTCTGGAAAAAGCACAAACAATTTCATTATGGATGCTTGTGTTACCATGACAGGTTTTCCTCATTTTTCCAACAATTCCAAGAGAGCAGGGAAGGAGAGAGGAGAGGTTTTTCCTGACTGACTTCTCTGGGCAGCTTGTTCCAAAACCCCGTGCAGAGCCTAGCCTGGCTTTTTGAATTTGCCAAGATTCAGAGTGGCTAAATTAAAGGAAACAGGGGTACTACTAGCAGAGACTATTTAGAATTGTCTTGTAACAAATAACCCTGAAATATAAGACCCAAATCAGTGTCAGGGGGCCATGCTAGAAATTGTTTTCTGGGGGAGCAGTAGGTGCAATCCCCAGGAGCACAAGGCTGTGCTGCTCACTGGTTAACCAGCTAAACACAATCTGGTTATGCCCCACAGTATTTATCATTTCCTTTTGCTGCATGCCAGGCTCAGCAAGGAGAGAAAACCTCTGCCAAGCACCTTTCCTGGCATGGTGGGAAGGGTGGGTACCCTTCTTCCCAAGGTGACATCCTGACTCCAACAGCATGGTCTGATGTGACACGTCACCAGCTCCAGTGTAGCCTGCCTGGGGCCCCAGTCGCAGCCTCCAATGCATTTCAGATCAAGGCTACAGACAGAAAGCTTGTCCAGACACAACTTTCAGAAAAATATATGGCAAAAATAGCCTGCCTTCGGGGTGCTGAGGGAGCTGAACCCACAAACTCACACACAGACACTTCTCCCTAAGCAGGCAGCATGATGCTAAAACTGAGGACATTTGGACAGGTCCCCAGGCTGCTTCATAAACACACACCAGTGCAATTCCCTTCAGGAGAAATGAGTTATACATAAACCAGCCGAGAGGAGATGCCTGCAGATGCCTGCAGTGGAGAGCCAGTCACGCTGCCCTGCCTGGGGGAGCAGAGCACAGCAGAGGCTGCATCCTCTCTCCTAAGAATAGGCAGGTTCCTTCACACCTGCTCATCTCTCCAGGGACCTTCCTCATCTCCTTCTTGCTTCAGACGCAAAGGCAGAGTTTTTGCAGAGCTTTTCAGGCGGTTGATGAGCACAGAGCAGGAGGAGGTGTGCGCAAGAAGCCCGTGTTGCAAGGGGCAGCTCCCAGGTTCTCGGCAGCACTTGGCTCCGCAGTGGAGCTGCATGAAGGTGCCAGTCAGTATTAAGCCTGTGCGTCTGCCAGGACTAGAGCTCAGACCCTGAAGCTGCAAAAGATGGAATTCAAGGCCGTGAAAGAAAGCCAGAGCGGCTACAGAGCTGTGATTAGAGTAGTGGCTGCAGCATTTCTCCATGTAAAGAGGATGTGCTTTCTGCCATCCCCCCACAGCCCGGGGCACTGCTGACTCACTGATCGCTGGACAACCCAATCCCTGTCCCATCTCTCCTGCCCTGTGACCTCCAGCCACATTCTTTAGACGGGTGCATCCAGTTGCAGGGTAGAAAAAGGGCACCGTGCTGCATTGCAGCCTGCAGAGAGGTTTCCCTGCAGCCCTGAGCACCCCAGGAAAGAGCTGCACTCCCTCCCTGAAGCCTGGCAGCATGCCTGCTTCCTTGGCCACAAAGCCAGACAAGCCAAGTGCTTCCCCAAGGGAAGATTTCACGGACAAAACACTTCCCAGGTGCTTCCAGCCTCTGGGAGTGGCTGTTGCAGCCATTGTTGTGCTGGACCATGCCATGCAGCATCCCCAGGCAGTGGGGCCAAGGCTCTCCCAAATGAAGGGAATCAGCCCAGGGCTCAGTCCTTGCAGCTTTTGATGCTGCAAAATGTCTCCCAGCTGCTTGCTGTACTTTGAGCTGATGACAGTATGTCCCTTATCCACCTCCACCCTGTTCCCGAGAAGGAACTGGAGTGTCATTCTCTTCTCTTCTGCAGAACAGGTGATGCCTTAAGTGTTAGCTTTTATATTTTTTCAAACTCTGTGCTGTTTTAATGTGTAGTTCTGGGTTTCCTATTAAGAGTAGGTGAGCTCTCTTCACAAAACAATTCCTTTCTAGTTGGGGACCAAGGACAAATTTTAGGCCCAAGAGCGTCAACAAGGGTTAAGAAAGAAAGAACAAAGAGGATGGAGCTTCATAACCTGAGGCTGTAACTGGACAATTAACTCCAATGTGCTGATGGACCAGAGCTTATAAAAGTGTGAGACCTCATGACCGGGTGTCCATTTTGGGACCATTGCTGGATTGCTCGGGTGTGGCCCCAGGGGGTTCTTGCATGGCCCAAGCTGGATTCTTTAATAAATACCTTTTTATTCTTTTACTCTACCTAATCTCTGTTTCCAGGTCAGCCTTTCTAGGCAACACAGGGACCTGGGCTGTGACACCATATGGGGTGTACGTGTGGCATCCCATCAGTGTCTGCCTCTAAGAGTCACTGTGCTGCCAGCTGCCTGCCCATACACACCCTAGGCCAAAAACCCTCTCTGTATCCTTCCACCCAAGCTCAGGAAACTCAGGGCTGACCCATCAACTCCCAGTGTCTCATTCACTGGAGTGGCAGCAGGACATGGATACTATGCTCTGAGAAGGGACTGGACCAGCCCAAATCATCCCCAGCTGGCTACAGCCTCACACCTGAGCCATGGGATGAGTTACACACCGTCTCTTTTTGTGCTGGAAAAACCAGAAAGGAAAAAGTCAACACCTCCGTGCCAGTGGAGGTTGCTAAGCAATGGCAGAGCTTGTTTCTATCCTGCCACTGACAGTGTGCCTACGCTGCAATGGAAGGAAGTGAGGAGTAAGTGATGTAAACATGAGTACATTGCCAAAAAAATCGACAGAATCCCCTTGCTAAACATATACATTAGCTACATGTTTTGGCTGCCAGCAGAGGAATATTTACTACGTGTCAATTACTCCAGCCTTGGAGCGTTTTACCTGCAGAGGAGGATTTTCAGCACTCATTAATTTGCCAGTTTTCCAGCCAAAATTAATTTCCAGACCAAAGTTGTCAGGCTATCAGTAGCTGCAAGAACAGCTGCAATGAACTGAGATTTCATCCTTACATTGTTTCTAATAGATGGCTTTTGTTTTTCCACCAGGATGTGGCGTTATGCAGCATTTTGGAAGCACAACAGAAAGGCAGGACTGGACAAGGGAGGGATGAAGGCAGCCTTTGTATGAGCTCCTGGGGAAAAAAGGAGATGCTTTCACTCAAATAAAGGGCACACACACAGACAAACCTATGTCGTTAAGATTATGTTGAGAATTGCAAACTAAGTTAAAAATAGAGTAAATGCAGCACTGCTGATCTAGTAGAGAACTTTGCCATTGCTAAACTAGGTGAATAATAGATATCTTTCAAAATAGTGCTCATCACAGAGGAGCTATAGAAACTGCATGGGGGCAGGCATGCTTCAACTCCAGCTTCAGCCTTGTTTCTCCCCCATGCTGAACTCACCACACAAGGAGAATACACTGGAGGAGTGACTGGGTGATGTGTGACACAGAAGGCACCTAGCCAGGCTGCCAGCCTTTATCTGAGGCAGGGAGCAGGGCAGCCCTGCTCTCCTGGACCTGGGAACCATCAGAAGCACTTACTAAAAAAAAAGCATCTACTCCCTCTGTGTAGATCAGGTTAGCCCAGGGAGAAAGTAGAGCACGCATCTGTCCCTCCATGTGAAGGGGAACAAGGGAGGAGGCATCAGAGAAGGGATATGAACAGGGCAGTTCCAAAAGTAGGACCTGCTGGCAAATTAAAATGAAAATACATTCCCAGTTGCTGATCAGACTGCTTGCTGGCAGCACAGCTGCCATGGTGCATCCTGGGCACCAACAGCCCCATCTCCTGCACTGGTGCAGTGGCCACACGGTCCCCACTGCTTCAGGGACTGAGAGCCTTTGGGGTGTCCTTTCCCTGGCCTCGTGGAGCTGGGGAACTGCAAACTCTCAGGCTCACACACCTCTCACTCTGCTTTCAAAGGGCAGAGGTTTTCCCACAGATGGAGGACAGCTGGCTCCTTCCAAGCAAGGGGAAGCCGATGAGGGGCAGCCCAAACCCTGCTGGGACAGGGTGTGTGCTGCAGAGCTGGGAGATGGCCCCAGCAGTGATGTTGAGACACAGACCCCTCCTGGAACCACTGCTGATGCGTTGTTACCTCCCTGGGCTGTGGAAAGGTGGCTAGGGCAGGTTTGCTTTGGGAAGCAGCTGTCAGAAAGATGTCCTCTCTCAGGCTGCCAGGGGCAGAAATGAGCATGGAGTGAGGGTGCAGGATCAGTGGCAAAGCGCATCAGTTTGTCACCTTGCTGTGTGCAAGCTGGTCACTTTGGTACCATGTCTCAGGCTCATTTTGGTACCAACTGTTTCAGGGAAGAAAAACAAGCCCCTCAAAAATAGCTTCTAATGAATGAATGAGAACCTGCAGGCCAGCTGTTCTGCAGACAGCCAGGACACACAGGCTAGCTCTTGACTGACTATCTGGGCAGGACTGGGGTGCTGTGGGAACACCCCAATGGGTATTTTCTGGCTGCCCTTTCATCCTGCAGAAGGCTGACCTGTACCAGCTGGGTGAGTGGGTTGGTATGGCCAGGAGCCTGAGCCCAGGGCTGGGTCCCTGCTGGCCCTGGGGCAGAAGTGCTCCCAGCTCGGGGGTTTCAGTTCAGCGGCAATTGCTGGAGAGATTCAGAAGAGGGGAATGTCGTGGGATGGAGTTTGGGGAGGGTGAGTGGTGAGGGGGCAGTGGGGCTCAAGGGGCAGCTGCCTGCTCCCAGGATATGCTTTGGAAGTGCAGAGAGTGCAGTTTTTCCAGGGGTATGGATGCTTCAGAAATAAGCCCTAGCAAAGCACTACAGGCCTCGGAGCACCCCTGAGCACTTTATTCTTACAGCTCACAGCCCACCCACACACATCCACAAGCAGGCTTGGAGCAGGGCTGGGGCTCTGCAGAGACACCAGGAATGCTGGAGATGCAGGGAGAGGCATCACCAGAATGAAAGGAGCTGTGCTGAAGGGGAAGGAGAGTTGGAGGGATGTTCTTCCCAAAGCGAGAAAGCAACGAGGACAGACCCAAACCCACAGTCCTGCCAGTCCCACAGCACCTTCCTCACCCCACCAGCTGAACACTGCCCCTTGGGCCACACAGCCCTATGTGGTGCTGGACCCCTTCCTCAGGAGACACGCAGGAACCACCTTCCTGTGCCAGTCCCGTCCTTCCAGCAGGCCCAGGCCAGCACTTGACAGCAGTTCCAGACACAGGCACCCTGTTGTGGGGCCGCAGCCCCCACAGGAGGCCCGCTGTGTTGGAGCAGCAGCAGCAGAGCCCCTCAGAGGATGTGCACGGCCTGCAGCATGTCTGCCAGCACGTAGGAGCTGTCCCAGGCCTGCCCCGGCTGCCGCAGGGCCCCCTCCAGAGCCTGCGCCCGTGCCCCCAGCTCTGCGGGGCTGCGCCGGCCTGCGGTGCCCGCCTGGCAGAACAGGATCTCGTTGACCTCCCCCTGGATGTGGCGCACGTAGAGCAGCGGGAAGACATCCCTGAGGGTGGCCAGGACAGACTCCTTCAGCTGGGTGTCGCGGCACACCAGGTTGAGCATGAAGACTCCTGCAAGCACAGCGAAAGGGAGGGGAGTTCAGAGCAGTCTGCCTACCCCAGCTGCTCCTTGCAGGAACACAGCACCACCCTGGTGAAAACGTCTCCCTCATTGGTGTCCTTCCGGTGCCCTTGGCCCTGCTCCAAGTCCCTGCTGCCACGTGGCTCGTGGGTGGCCATGAGACCTGTTCTCAGGTACCGCCTACACATCCTGCTTCCAGAACACTCTGCTGGCCCCCCTGGGATGTCCCAGCCTGCCTGAGCTGGCAGTGTTGCAGACCACCCACACTCCACCCTGCTGTCACAGTGCCCATGGAAACACCCAGATACAGGACCTGCCAGGGGATGCCAGGCAACAACCCTGGCTGTGGCCACTATTCTCCAGAATGAAAAACGGTGGCACAGTCCCAACTCCACACAGAACTGGCCAGCCTGGCCATGAGGACATGGCCAGATCTCTCCTCCTACCTTCTGGCTTGAGGATGGTTTTCACTTTCTGCAGAAAGGGCTTTTCCACAAAGGCTGGGGGCGGGCAGCTCATCCCCACTGTGAGGTCTTTGCTGTCCACATCAAACATGATGGCATCATACTGGGCTGGTGCTGCAGGACAAAGCACAGACAGTTGTTATTCTATGGGACAGTGATGAGTTACACACATGGGAAAGCCAAAGATGGGATGGTCAAGACACCCTTTCTGCCATTTTATGGGTCTCTTCTCTGCTGGGGTTTCTCTTTAAAAGCCCTTGGTGCTGAGGGAGGCAACAAATCTCAGGTCTTCTACACAGGTTGGCAAAGACAGGCTGTGAAGCTGCAGAGACCTGGTGAGGCTGGAGATTGTGACACATGGCAGGAGATGGGCAGGAAGAAGAACCAGGTGGTGACAACAGCCCAGGACTCCGCAGCCCAGCATGGCACCCACTGCGCTCGAGGGGGCACCTGAAGTGCTCTGTGAGATGGTACCTTCAGCTGCCAGCTTGGCCACGTAGTCCAGGCCATCGCAGACGTGCACTTGCATCCGGTCACCCTGGGAGAACCCGAACCAGCGCGTGGCCACTTCCAGCATGGAGGGGTCAAGCTCCACCACAGCCACGCGGGCCAGTGAGAAGTAATCATGGACGAAGAGGGGCAGGCTGCCCCCGCCGAGCCCCACCACCAGCACTGCCAGCTCTCCTGCCAACCGAGAGCACCCAGTGAGCCACCAGGACGCCATAATCCCACTGCTCGTCCCACCCACTGTCACCAAACCGCTTTGGGAAGGCTGCACGGGGCACCTTGGTCAAAAGAGCCTTTCCCCAAGGGGCTGTGGTGTGGGGACACCTGCCCCCAGCACAGCTTCCCTCTGCCAGCCTCGTCACCTGGGAGGGTGTTGGGGCCCCCCAGCAGGCAGAGCCCCGCAACCATGGCCTTGTGGTGCTCACAGCACAGGTAGCTCTTGTCGATGGCTCCAGGTGGCTCAGCAGTGGGGCTGGATTTCTTCTTGTCTTTCCTCCGCTTCTTCTGGCCTGAATAACAGAAGACACCAGCCAGTAAGGCAATGGGGAAGATGGAGGTGCTTTCTGGGGACTAGCCTCCCCCAGTCATGTCCCACCCAGGGTGTAAAAACACTCCCAGAGCTGCTCTGGAACAAGGAAGGCAGGTCTCAGCAGGACTTCTACCTTCTCCCTGTATCACTCTCACTCTCTGTCACCCCAAAAAAATCAGCCTTAGCACCTGCCCCGTGTACCTGGGAGAGGTGTGGGGGCCAAGAGCCGAGCCTCTGACTGCACCACATTCCTGTTCTGGAGGAAGATGAGGCGGCGGAAGTAGCAGATGCCATCTCCCTTCACGTCCTCCACGACGAACTCCCCACTCAAGGGGCTGCTGTCACAGTGCCGCACCGCCCGCACCCCGATGTCCCCTCCCGCGGACAGGAAGGGCACCTGCAGGGAGGACAGGGGCTGCTGTGAAGGAGGAAAGGCTGCAGGAAGAGAGCTTGGAATTCCCACTGTCCTGACTATGGCTGCAGAGCCAGGACGATGCAGACACAATAGAGTAGCAGAGGGATGGCACAGGAGAGCTGGTGATCTGCACTAGATTCATTCCCAACACAGGGAATACAGGGAGCAAACGCAGCAAGATTTTTTGCAAGAGCTGAGATGTGCGGAGTTGGGGCAGGAAGGAGACAGAAGGAACAGAAGTTAAAACCAGGATTAAGACAGCTGGATACTTTCAGGGTTTCTGGATCTCTGCTTTCCTTGGGATGCTGGGTTTTGGAGGGCAAGGACTGAACACTCGCCCTCCAAGTACTCCAGGTACCACACAAGTACCTCAAATCCTGCCTCCAAGCACAGGCGGACAGCTGGAGGAAAAGCCAAGAGAAGTTGCACCCGAGGCCCATCTCCTGCCCACCAAGGCATCCAGCTCACACCTTGCAGCTTGGTCTCCCTTGGAGAAGAGGGTCTCCCTGCTGGCACAGAGCCAGCCTGGCCCTGTTTTGGGGCCGGGCAGTGGGGGCTCACCTGCTGCTGGGCAGGGAGGCCCGGCGGGGCCAGCTCCATCACCTTCCCCGAGAGCTCTGCCTGGATGCCGGCCATGCCCTCGTAGCACTGCTCCCTGTGCAGGGCCACCGTGACCAGGCGCCCGAAGCCCGCGCTGGCCGCCAGCTGCCTCCGTCCCTCCTCCGTGCCGAAGAGCCACTCGGTTTCTCTGCCCTGTGGGACTGCAGAGGGGCTGCCATCAGCCTGGGCTGCTCCTGGCCCTCGAGCCTCCAAGGGAGGAGCCACGGGGAATGGCAAGACATTTAAGGGAGGTACCACTGCTTGGCTACAGCCATGCACTGCATTCCATCAAGAGAGCCAGGACCTCCCCTCTTTTGGGCAGGCTCATGCAAGAAGCTGGAAAAGCCACATTTCATTAGAAGGAGGTGTCCAACAGGCTCCTGACCTGTCTCCAGGCTGTGCTAGGGCCCAGATATGCAGGCATGCAAGGAGGAAACGGTGCTGCTGGCAGAGGCTGACACATCTCCGTGAGTGCAGCCCCAGTGGTCTGGCCCTGCATGCCAGGAGAGCAATGCCTTCCTCGCTGCAAGGTGCTAACAGCATCCAGGCAGGAACTGCCACCTGGTGGGGCAGGGCAGCGTCCCTCTGCCCAACAAGCTCTGTGCCAGATCTCTGCTTGTACTACCAGGCAAGCACATACCCCACCGCAAAGCTAGGACTAAAATATCAACCCAACCCCATACAGCTGGGTTATTTCCCAGATTCAACAGGCCCTGAAGGGCTAGCTGTTTTGCAGCTCCTGGCCAAGACAACCACCCAACTGCAGCCTGGACAGGCTGTACTCACTGATGAAGATGGCAAAGTGATTGTCCCGGGAAGGTTTCACCGAGGGGCTGTCAACCACGTGCAGTGTGTAGCGAGGCTTGCCGCTCTCTTTGTCACACAGATCCAAGGAAACCTCTTCCCTGCAGGGGGTTTTGCTTATCTGGCTGCAAAGCAGGGCATAATGCTGCCTGTCCTTCACTGCTGCCACCAGCCGCTCCGTGCTCTCCACTCGCACCGGCTTGTCCTGCTCCTCAGAGCAGATCTCCAAGATCTGTGCTGCCGAGCCAGGAATCTTCCTGAACTTTGTCATGACATAAACAAAGACCGGCAGGACAAACTGCTGCTTATCCCCACTGCTGACCACCTGGTGGACACGCACAACCCAGCCTTCCTGGGAGAAGTATTCCACGGCTTTCCTCAGCACGTGGGCTTGAGCCAAGGAGACGCACAGGTAGCGCCCTCCCACCTGCAGGACCCGGCTGATCTCAGCAAACATCTGCTCCACCTTGGCTAAAGTGGCCCGCTCTTCATTGGTCAGGAGGGCATCCAGCGTGCCTTTGTCCAGGACCACTTGGAAATGCCCATCAGGAAAGTCCATGTGCAGCATGTCCATCAGCAGGTAGCTCATCCTCGGCCTGGTGCCAGCACTGCGCTCCCGCATCTGGCGGATCACGGCGTTGCTGATGTCGATGTTGATGATGTCCTCGCACAGCCCCGTGTCGTACATCTGCTCGCTCAGCTCCGAGTTCCCACAGCCCACCACGAGAACCTGGGCAGCAGCACGAGAGCAGAGAGATGGTCAGAACACCCTGGAAATATCCCCCGCCCATTTCAGGAGCAAATACCAGATGTGTCTAGGAGCCCTCTGTGAAAACCACACCATCAGGGCCTGCAAACTCACTCTCCATGGCCTGACATAATATGTCCACAGATAGAAGTCCCACAGGCAGAGAAGTCATGCATGTTTTTTGAGACTGATGCCGGTGTTTTAACCCTCAGAGCTCCCCAGACCAGGGCCACCCAGGGGTCTCTCCTGTCCTCTTGCTAAGGCACACTGGGGGCTTCACATCATCTGTGTCAAACCTCGCACACAGAACCAAATAGATAGGAAAAGACCTCTGAAAACATGGAGCCCAAGCTATGACTAAACACCACCATGCCAACATTGAGTGCCACATCCAGCCTCTCCTTAAACATCTCCAGCGACGATGACTCCACCACCTCTCTCTAGGCGGTCCCTTCCGATGTCTAAGTGCCCTTTCTCTGAAGAGATTCATCCTCCAAATGTCCATCCTAAACCTTCCCTGGGGCAGCTTACGACTCTGTTCTTTCATGTTGTTGCTGGTTGCCTGGGAGAAGCAGAACCCCAGCTGGCTACAGCTTCCGTTCAGGGAGCTGTAGAGAGCGATAGGGTCCCTCCTGAGCCTCCTCTTCTCCAGGCAAAAAAACCACAAGAGGAGCCCAGAGGGGACACAGCACTGGGTACCAGCCGGGACTCACCTTGTCGCGGGGCCGCACATACTTGTGCAGAAAGGGGCAGAGATCCGGGAAGGCCCCGTACCACTCGAAGGGCTGCCCGCGCTGGCGGAAGAAGCGATCCCAGTAGCTTGCGGAGCCAAACTCGGCGGGGCTACGGGGCAGCAGCTCCATTGCCAGGCCAGGCCGGGCCGGGCCGGGCGGGCCGAGGCCTGAGCCCCGCTCCCGGTGCCGCTCCCGCCGTGTCCCCGCGTGTCCGTCGCGCTGACCGCTTCCGGCTGCGCGGGGCGGCGCCCACCGCCCATTGGCTGCCTCCGCCCCGGCCGCTTTCCATTGGCTGCCCCCGCCCCGGCCGCTTCCCATTGGCCGGCGGCTCCGCGCGCCACCGTGCAGTGGCCCCGGCGCGCCCCCGGTCCCGGCCCGAAGCCGCCCCTGAATCACAACCGCACAGCTGTAACAGCCCGCACCCCCGGGCTCTGCGGCAGTAATGAAGCAACAAAAAGAGCGGAGCACGAGGCAGCAGCGGGTTTCAAAGGAGCAGCTTTAATGGCATCCCGCGGCAGAGGGAATCTTTGCCGGAGCTGCGCGGGACGTACACAGCGCCTGCCTCGGCAGGGTGTTGGACCGGGTGAACTCCAGAGCTCCTTTCCGACCGCAGTGACTCAGTGTGGTTGTGTGAGCACGCAGCCCGAGCGCTAGCTGGGAGCGGGGCGGGGTTCTGTCGAGTCGCTCTGGAGAAAGAAGGCTGAGAGCTGGCTCAGCGCCCTGTACCGGTGTGAGATGGAGTTCTTCACTGCCTTGGGCATTTCAGCGTAGCTGCAGGGGAGAGAGACCCCAAGTGTCAGTAGCAGAGACACTACAGCACACCCCGAGCACCGAGAGCTCCCCCTGTGCTTCCCTGCCTGGCTCAGCGGGGCACCTGCAGTGACACAGTCCCTGATCCGGGGGCTTCCCATCACCCACCGTGTTCTGATTCAGGGGACACGTCTCCCTGACGCGTTTCCTCGCAAGCAAGTTCCTCTGGACACCCCTGACCAGGATTTGAGCTGTAGGTAAAACACCACTTACGTCTGGCTGTAGCCATCAGGCTGAAAGCAGGGATCCCAGCCAAAATCCCGAGGGCCTCTGGGCTCCACTATCACTCCCTGCCATGAGAAAGCACAAAAAATCCTTAAAGACTGCACTTCCTTTGCAGTACATTCCAAACACAGACTGAGACACAAAGTCATAGCTCACACTGCAGCCACCATAAGCTCTGCAGGGTGCTGTCCCCCTTCCCAGCTCCTCTCCAGGATGTGACCAAAATTAGCAGCTCCACACTATGCTGACGGTGCTTTGACCTCTCCAAATAACAGAGCTAAGAACTGTGCCTGAATGCAGCCCTGTCAGAGGGAATTGGGGGGCTGAGGAGACTGAAACAACATGCAGAGTTCAACAAGCACCACTGAATAAGGGGCTGCACATTCAGCACCCACAGGCCACCAAAACTGTCCTCAGCAGAGCCAGTGCTGCAGTGAAACTCCCAGCACAGCCCTGCTCCCTCGGCACCTACATGGGTCTGGCCTTTGAAGAGCTTCACGGGCTCCTCCGGGTTGCCGCTGCTGAAGGCGAAGGTGCAGAGCGCATAGGCAGACTTGTCCTCAAAGCCAGCCAGCAGCTTGTACAGCCCTGAGGGACACAGGAGGGACCCTGGGATCACTGCTGCTCCCTGGGAGCAGAGCACACCTGCCACGGCACGGAGAGAGGGAGGGAGGCAGGGAGGGAGAGGGGGAGGGNGGGGAGGGAGGGAGGGAGGGTGGATGGACGGACGGAGCATTCCACATCATTCCACATCGCATTCCCACCCGCCACAGGAGACAAAGCTCAGGTACCAGGATGTTCTTGGCAGGATCCCTGCTGGGACTCAAGCCAGAGCCTCAGATCTCATCTCCAGAGCCCTGCTATGAATTTGGGACAGGAAGCAACAGAGCATGCAGCACCAGGGAGGACTAAATCCCCAGTGACTGAAGGTCATTAATGCTCATGTTAGCGAGAGCAGCACAGTCCCTCTGAACTGCGGGATCAAGGCACAGCAGGGGAGGGGAGCATTAGTGGAGAGGGGCTTGCTCTGAAGCCACAGGGAGCAGGTGGTCTTCCAGGTCACACTGAGGACAAGCAAGATTCTCCCATGAGCCCTGACACCAGCCTGCAGAGGCAGGAGTCTGGGAATCCAGGGATGAAACTACTGAGAAAAACAACATCCCGGGAAGGAGGGCACAGAACAGGCTTGAGGAACCTGTTGGTTCTCCCAGCATGGGCAGGGAGCCACTTCAGGAGCAAAGGAGTGAGTTACACACAGAGCAGTAACATGAGGGCTGTACCTTCTGGCTTGAGTTTCTCCAGGAACCATTTTCTGAAAAGGAAGGAAAGAGGGAAGATCATTTTTTGCTATTATCTCTCAGAAATACATGCATCCTTGTGACATGGTTGCTTACATTTTCATAGGCCTTTGAATCCCTCTCACTGTGCTGTAAGATCACTCATTCTGGACTATTTACCAGGAAGGACAGACTTATCTCTTAAGCTGAAGGGGACACAGTGAAAACAGCAGTGGGGTATTTAATTTACTGCATCCTAGGGTCCACATAAATACACAGTGACTTTGTTCTCCTCTGGATTAAAGCTGTCCCTGCAAGATATGAGTGCCATGGGACACTCATGCCAGTGTCCTGCTGAAAGGCTTGGTGCCTTTATTGCACAGAGCCTGCTCTCTGGACAGGTTCCCAAGCTGCCAGAACAGGCACCACAGATTGGAGACCAGAGCCAACAACCCACCTGTGTCTCTCCATTCTGTGACTTCCAGCAGGGCTCAAGGAGTTCAGTCCAGCCCCTGGGGTGCAGGATGAAGAGCAGAGCAGAGACCAGGAGCCAGCTCCCTGGTGACTGCTGACCTGACCCCACTGCTCCTGGAGTGTGGAGCCCACACTGCCAGCCTGAGCTTCTGACTCTGGCATGTGAGAGGAGAAACAGCTTCCCTCCTACTTACATGTAGGGTCCTGGAAGGCCTCCCAGGGCATTGAAGCACAGGCAGGTGTCCTCCACTATAACAGGTCCCTGAACCTGCAGGGACAACCCAAGAGAAGGAGAACATTAGACCTAAAGAAAGGCACTGCCTCCAAACCCATTCCCTTGCTCTATCCCATCCTCATGTTTCCACTTGACCTCAAAGGTCACCCACACCAGACAGACAACAATCAAACCCAAACTCCCCCCAGGCAGGCCAGAGAGGCTGAAGAACAGCAGGAAAGGTTTCACTTGGAGAAAAACGAGCAGAGCTGAACACTCTCTGCCATCCTGGAGGACAAGGAAAGGGAAAGCCTGTGTTCCAGAGGCATGCCTGCATTTTTCTCCAGTCTCAGCCCTCACTTGGTTCCTTCAAGACACCCATCCCAAAGCTCTGGAATGTTCAGCAGACATAAAACTCTTTGTCCTGCAGCCACCGGGCTGAAGGAGCCTCCGTGACCTCCCGCTGCTAGAGGAACACAGCGTGAACCAGAGCAGCCGGGTGACGGGAGAGCAGCGAGGCCAGCTCGGGTGGTTTGGACCCTGCTTCAGTGTCCCTGTCTGGGGACCCTGCACACCCATCCCGCCGGGAAAGAGGAGGGAGCGAGGCACCTGCCGGGCGGCTTCGCGGCACTTCTGCACGGAGATCTCGTCCGGCTCCCCCTGGTACTCGGGCACTGCGGACAGAGGCACGGAGCGGTGCTGAGCACACGGCCGGGTCTGGACGGGACGAGTCCCCGAGCCCGCCGGGCCCTGCCAACAACTTACGGTCAATTTTCTTCGCCACGAGCGCGTAGGGAGAGGAATCCCCGAGGATCTGCGTGACCTGCGCAGGGGAAAGGGAGTGAAGAGGAAGGGAGGGAGGGAGAGAGGCGAGACCGCTGGCCAAGCCCCGATGCCGCCGTCCTCACCTCCTCCAGTTTCTTGGCGTTGCCCGTCACGAACACGACGCTCCGCCGCGCCGGCGCCGCCATGCTGACCGCGCGCGCTGCCCCTGCGCAGCCCGGCCGCCAATCAGCGCCCGCGGCGCCGCCGCGCTCTGCGGCGCCCGGCCAATGGGGAGGCGGGAACTGCCGGACTGCGGGAGCGCGCCGCGCCGTCTCGCGAGAGGCGCGCGGAGGGCGGGGCGGGTGTCATGGCAACCTGCCCCCCTCACGGCCGGGGCCTAGGTTACAGCCGCAGCCCCGGGAACGCGCGCTGTTTTTCCTGCAGTGGAATCAGGAAGGGGATTGTGCCCCAAGCTCCGTTGCTGTTCAGCCTCCGGCCTCTGGCGCGTCTCTGCGCTTTCTGTCATCAGGTTTCCTGTGTCGGAGCGATCAAGTTCCGTCGCTGCTGGTGCCTCTCACAGCCAGAACCGTCCCTTGGGAACATCTTGCCAAGGACAACTC
Source organism: Bombycilla garrulus (assembly GCA_013400315.1). NCBI lineage: Eukaryota > Metazoa > Chordata > Aves > Passeriformes > Bombycillidae > Bombycilla > Bombycilla garrulus. Next base: position 127,499 of record VXBU01004558.1, on the reverse strand, counting down.
CAGCACTGAGTGCCTTGAACCTAAAACTGATCAACACCCATTCCAGCGCCTCAGGGCAGTGCACTGATAGCTTGGGTTGTGGCAGCTTTCACTGCCCTGCATCTCAGATAAATGCAGGACAGCAAAGACCCCAGGCGTCGAGTGGAGAGTTCTGTCCGTGGGGCCAGTGTGCAGCCCTGCAGAAACAGGTCAATGCAGGCCGGGGCTGGTGGGGAACAGGGCCCTGGGCAGGAGCAGCAGCAGAGTCCCAGCTCTCCCAGCGTGTAGCCAGGCCCCTGCTCACTGCCAGATCCTGCCAACGCTCCTGCTTTGCAGGGAGACTCATCAGGATGGTCTGCTTTCCCCCTGGGCTGCCCAGCTGCCACAGCCAGGAGGCCTCTCTGCACGTGTGTCACATCCCTGCCGGCCCCCTCCCACAGGCATAGGGACCCGGGCTCAGACCACAGGCTCACACCAGCAATCCCAGCAGGAGGAATGCACTGCTTTTGCCGGAAGATGTCATTCCCTGTACAAAAGAAAGCACGTGGAAAACAGCAGCTGATGGTCTGTCCTCTGCACAATGCAGGAATGGGTAAAACAGACCCAAAGCTTGGGCGAAGGAGTTGTTTTTGTTGTAGAATCTCCTTCATAACATCTCCTAAGTGAAAACCGATCCCCAAGCCTGCAGACACTGCTGGAAACAACACCCCTTTCTGCTGACTGCAGATCTCTCTGCCACCAGTCCAGGGTGGGATAACCAGGCTGCAATATGAGACCACAGTACCAAGGTAGTATGTGGAGGACTGCTCTGTATCGCCTCAAGAGCAGCCATTTCTAATGGTCTTTCCAGCCTTGTGGGGGGGAAAAGAAAAAAATCTATGAAACTTGCTTAGCAAATTCTGTTTCTGTAATGTTTCTGACCAGGACTCCTGTGGCACCAAGGTCCTGCTGTGGGGGGGCAGCAGCAGCAGCAAAGACAAAGGCAAGGCTGGGCTGAGGTTGAAAGGGAGAGGCTCTGGCAGAGCTCTGCAACAGCAGGAGTGAATTAACTCACTTTCCACTTGGCAGGACATGGTACCAAACAGCTCAGCGAGATCTGCAGCCCCCCCTGGAGACAGTCACAGTCCCTCCTCATCTACCATGATCCCTTGCAGGCAGAGAGTAGCCAGAGGCACAGGCAGGATGACTTTTGGCCCTTCCATTGAGTGTATGATATTAAAACCAGCCTATACTTCAGGAGAAAAAACCTTCCTGAGCGCCCCCTGGAGAGATCAGGTCTGGTAGAGGGGAAAAGCCCTGTTTATATTTCAGCTGGGCAAGGGAGCTGGTAATCACAGGCTCCAGGCTGCCCTGCTCACTCCTAATCCCCTTCTCTGCATGGGGCGGCACTTACATGGAAACTGTAGAAAGTCCTGGGGGGGCAGGGTCAGAGCAGGAAGCTAGGACATTGCACTGGCAATTCTCTGGGGCATCATTTCCCCTCTCCAGAATTATTTCAAACATGTGCTTAGCAGGACAACACTTCTCTCATCAGAAAAGACCAAAAAGAGAACCAGAAGAGTTTGGCTCAGCTAAAGTGCGAGGCTGGGACTGGAAAGGAGAAGGCTCCCAAAAATAAAGGGCTGACAGAAATGCCACCAGCAGTTCACACTGAGGCTGGAAACAGCCAAACAAACCACCACAGTCCCACCCACGGATAGAGGAGCTCACTTCCTGTTTATTCCAGCACAGGGGTCCCTACAGCTCCCCAGTGTCCTGTCTGGGAATAATCCCCACCTCACTGGATCACAAGGAAGCAAAATCAGCTGTCATTCAGGACCACAACCACAACATGGTGAAGGGCTGTGAATATGAACAGGGCTTGTTCCCTGTGCATGGGTGTCAGGAGAATTGTGCTCCAGCTGTGTCTTTATGTAATCATGCTCTTTGCTGGGTTTTACACACATTTCTTACTTTTAGTTAAGAACACACAGAAACAAGGACTCCCAGCCTCAGAGAGCCCTGAATGTCCTCCAAAACTTTATGAAGACGTGCAAAAACTCCACACGTACAGTCAAAAACAGGTTTACTGGAATGTCTTTAGTCACAGCTGTAAGCAGCAATACTGAAAACACTGAGCTTGTGCATTCCCATGGCAGGACCAGAAAGTCTTCTGGATTGTAAAGCCTAATTTCATTTTTTCGCTTTTTTTTTTTTCCCAAACAAGAGAAAAACACCACCATTGCAGTTGTCCTCAAAAGAATCAGTTCCCTATAATATATTGGTATATGTCCCTTCAGACATTTATTATTTATCCTTTCCTCTTCTCTGATTCAAAGAGAGAGTCCCTTCTGCCTTCCACAGGCAGCAGGGAGCTGCTCAAACCATATTATTATTATTATATTATTAATATTACAACTCAACCATATATACAGATAGACCATAGGGGCAAGTAGGCAGCTCCAAACCAGAGACCCAGAATTCCACAAAACAGGCGGTCTGGGATCTGAATCCTGTGTTATAAAAAAAAGTCTGATAGCAGGAACAGGTACGTGACTGGAAAAGGGTTGTTTGGTAGTTCTTAAAAGGATCCCTTAGAGCTGGCTGCTTGCCACCACCTCCTACTCCCAGGAGAAAAAAACAACTTCCAAGCTATGTACAGATATCTCACTTAAATTACACAGCAGTTTGGTGATCCCAGAGGCAGCTCCAGCGAAGCCTCCAGTTGCCCTGTCAGGAATGGTACTTCAGGACTACGGGGACTGCAAAACACAAAGAAAGAAGCTCTCACCACACACCCATCCCTGCCAGGGAATTCCCCCATTTCTGCAGTGACAAACACCCAGCAGCTGCAAGCCCAAGTGTGTTCCCAGCCCAAAGCTAAAGCAATCTGCTGTCTGCACACATGCTAGACAACATATCATGCTATCTTCATCTCCTTCCAGCTTCCTAAAACTAAACCAGATGGGATTTTCCAGCAGTCTCAAAGCTGCTGCCAGTTTTGCCTCTCCCACTGCAGGCTGTGTGTTAGAAGGACAACACGCCACAAAGGCTTTGCTGAAGGTACAAGAAGATTTATAGAGCTGCCCCTGGACACTTCAGTAGGAGGAAAACTCTCCAGACCCAGTAGCACAGAAGAGCTGCACTGCCCATGCTGGGCTGCCTGAATCCCTGGAGCATGTCATTCTGCAGGCAGAGGGATGAACTATTCCTGCCTGGAAGAAAACATGCTCTGGTCATTATGAGCTGTTTGGTAGGAAGAGTAGTGACACCTCTGCTCTGAGGAGCTCCAGAAAAGGCAGAGAGCACAGGAAGGGACCAATGGCAAAGCCACAACAGCTACTTGATGGAAATTAAACAGCACAGCAACTTTGGGGAAGAGCATTTGTACACAGCAGGCTCATTGCAAGGTGGCTGATATGTGTAGAGATGTTTCTGGAAGACATTGCTCTAGCCTGAAACTTTTCCACATACTCCCACCCGCCTTGGGATCAGTCAGCGCCAACCCTGGGTCAGTACAAGGCTGGCAGGGCACTGCTGGCTCTGTTTGGACAGTCAGCAGACCTGGTTTCAGCCTGATCCTCTGCGTGCACCCTTAAGCCTGGATGCTCTGCAGGCAGCCCTTATGGTGACTTAAGGCACAGTGGAGCCTGGGGAGTGGCTCAGGTGCTGTCCCTCAGGGACAACAGCACGGACAACAGCACTCACAGCATGGAGTGCCACCAGTATGTCCCCATCAGCCATGGCTGGGGCGACACAGAGCTACTCACCGATGATGACAAGCAGGAGAATGACCACTACCATCACTATGATCACCTTCATCTGCAAGAGGAGCACACACGCACCTTACACAGGCTGCCAGGGGTAGCTGCTTCAACCTGAAAGGAGGCCTTTGCCTCCCAGCATGTTTCCAGCTAGGAAGCAGAGCTTCTCCCCCTCCTCCCAGGGGCAGGCAGGTCATCACCCTTCCACAACCCCAACCCTGCCTTTCCCCTTCTTTCTCACCTTACAGTCTCGCCACCACATCTGTCTCCGGAGATGCTTGGCTCTTTTGCTAAAAGCTGCTGCGTTGTCTGATAAACTGTCTGTTAAAGGAAAGAAAAGAGTCAGTTCAGTGGTGCACACACTGTCAGAGCACCCACTCACCTGTTCTAACTCCACTGAGTTCTATGCAATAAAAGACCCAACCACAGCATGATTCACCAGACCCACAGCAAGGTCCATGTGACGCCCTTCACCAGAGTGCACACAAGTCCCACTATGCTCCCTCTGTACTGGTTGCTCTCTGAGGACAGGAACTTGCTCTGCAAGCCAGTGGACAGTGCCAGAAGACAGATTAATCTACCTTTGCTTGAAAGACCAACTAGATCCCAGCACCCCAACACCTCCAAACTAATGCCTCCGCACAGAGCAGCAGGTAAAGGTGGAGAGAGAGTCAGCAGAAGGTGTCAAAATCCCATCTGCAGCCCAAGGCTGAGCAACACCACTCTTGGGAAGGACAGAAATGCATGCCCAGAACCGAATCAGGTTAACCTGGCCCAGCAGAGCTGTGTTTGACATCACACCTGATTTATCCTGCAGGTCATCCAGACGCTCGCCCCTCTCGATCACCTTGGTGATGTTCTCCTGCATGACATCGATGACTTCATCCACCTGGTTCTGCACACTGGGGCAGGGCAAAGGCAGTGTGAGAGGCAGAAGTGAGCACCAGAGCTGCCCAGCCTGGCAGGATCTGAGAGCTCACCCATGAAAGTGAAATGGCATAACAGTGGAAAGAGGTTGATGGGATGCAGAGAAAGCCAGAGGCATGGCATTGCATGGGGTGGATGTCTGGCAATCCCAGGAAGGGCAAGGGAACACAAGGGGCTCAGAGAGAGCACTGGGCAGTCAGCAGAAGTAAGACACCCTCTCTAACACCGTTAACACACAAATGCAGTGTGAAAAGGCACTTACTGCTGTTGGTGGGCACCTCTGCTACAGAAGAGCTCACAAAGGGGAAAGAAGAAGTATAAAAACCATACCTTATCTTTCTACATTTCATAGAATTCCACATCACACCTTTGCTCAATAACTTGGGCTAAAATTAAATTAGTTCCCTCCTCCAGGAACTGAGTTGCTAAATTAAACCCACTCTGCCAGGGGCATCAAGAGGATAGCAAAGAAATGGCTGGTACGAATTAAACCAAGTTATAATTCATCTTCGCATAGGTTACGCAACTCTGTGGGTAGCCTTCAGTGAACAGCAGCCTAAATCACACCCCTAGGGTTATTAAAAATGCATTTATTCACTCCAGAAAAAAAACTACACTGGCAAGAGAGAAAAATTTTCCTGGTGGAAAAGTACTGCTCCATTCTGGTTTGTATTTTGGAGCTAATACACATTTATTTTCCTGGAGATAGTAATGAGGATTTTCTTGAGGCCCGGGGGGAATAACAATACATTGTTTGAGACATACTGTTCCCAGAAAGGCAAAGGGAACAGCAGGATGGGGGAGGCAACAAAACAGAAAGAGAAACAGCGTATCCTCCCCTACAGCCACCGAACTGGGGCCAAGACAGACTCGAGGCCAGTCCACAGGGCACTCCAGAACCAGAAACAGGCCTCTATCCTCACCACCATGCCTCTAATTAATTACTTAATTAATTAATCAGAAACATAGGTTCACACTGACCTATTTCTCCTACCAGCTACGTGCCAGACACCTGTGCTGATGAGGAACAGCTGCAACCAGCAATAGTGCTCACATCACTTGCTCACATTTACTTACTGTTCCAAATACAGGTGAGAATAGTCATTAAAAGGCATTTTTCTTCCCAGAAAGCTCTAGAAAGAGTTCCACATGTGTAAATATGAAGGGGTTTCCCATCTTAGCCTTTCAGGTTGAGCTCTCCAGCACTACTGCACTGTGGCTTCCAGAGCTAGAAGAGCCAGGAAACTCTGAAACCAATTTCTGAGTCAACAGCTGTGATAAGGCACATGCTAGACTCCAGCAGCACATGTAAAAATTTGCTTTATTTAGGACAGCGTAAGAAAGGAACCTGCCTTCTCTGCGGCATCGCAGAGCATGTGGGAGCAGCATCTCTCTGAACCCACCTACACCGCACGGCGGCAACTCCCACCCTCCACACTGACAGGAACTGCCTGCCAGGAGCTCCTTATCTGGAGGGAAAGGGCACAGATAATCCCCAAGGACCTCTCAGCGGGAACTGCCTCGTGCCCAGGAGCGTATTCTGACCCACTGTTTCTTTTACAAAGCCCGAGGCGAATGGCAGAGCTGCTGCTGTTGGCAAAGCACAAGAGGTGGCACTGAGGATGTGGACAGGAAACACACAGTAGTGCCCTGTGGAGCCCTGTTTGCACCCCACACAACCCCATGGCCCATCCCTGGGGCACTGGGTGACAAGCAGGCATGTTCTGCAAGGGGCTTTCCTTACCTTGGAACAACGAGTCCCAGCTTGGAGTTGTCAGAAATTCAGCTACAGCTTGGGATGAGAGGAAAAGCACCAACATCTGCTACCCCAGATGAGCCAACGTGGCAAAACCTCTAAGCCTCAAACATCGGTTTCACACACAGAAATCTACATTTGCAGTACGTAAATGTTTCTAAAATCATTTTCTGGCTTGAAAATAGAGAGATTTCCTCCCACAACAGATTTGTAACCAAGTTATGCTGGTACAGCTAGCAAGTAGGAGCACACAAGGTTACAGTGCATCTAGGAACTTGCAGAGCAATGCAACACCACCCCCTGCCAGTGCAGGTCAGAGCCTTGAGGGATGCTGCTGCAGTCCTGAGACACCCCAAAGTGCTGGAGGCAAAACAGGCAGGTAACTTCAAGCTGCTGTGGTGGTTAACAGCATTTGGGGGAGAACTATGGAGCACAGACTTAATGCCCAAGCTGCTTTTCAGTGTCCTGTCTCTTCTCACTTGAGCTGCTGGTAAAATGCTAAAGGGCCCTTGTTAGCTGCCCAAACCCTGGGTAAGCTGTCAGCTGTCCCCAAGAGAAGAAAACATTTCACAGACGGAGAATGGAGGCACAAAGAAACCAAGGCTTATAAACTCCCACAAACGTTGAGATGTTGACTCCCATGGAACAGATGCATTTAGGTAGCATGGTTTGCCATCTAGGAAAAAAACCCAACAAAACAATGAAGCAAAGAACAGGAAGGAAGAGGCCAAGCCAGGGAAATTCAGACCTCCACATAGCACCTTAACCAGATCTTAAGCCAGCCCAGTTCTTTCTGCTCTCTCCTACCCTTCACTGCTGCCTCTCCAGGAGGGGGCTAAAATATGCTCAGCCAATGTATTAGCCCAGCAGCTTCAGAACAAATTCAAAAATTCCCACTACTTTGGCATGCTTGAGGTAGGAAACTCAAGTCACACCAAGAAGAAAATATTTTCTTGTTTTATTTGGCAAGAGGGAATAAGTCCTCTAATACAAAGTGTATTTCCTGTTGGGGAGCTATGGGCTTTTGACACATACACTTCATGTGCTTTACTCCTGCCAGATTTCCAAGAGAAATGAAGTGGAATAAACACCTGCCAGAGAGGGGAGCAATACAAAAACATGGAATATATCTTCCATGACCTTCTTTCTTACTAATTACTGCAAGTCTGATGCTTTTAACAAGGACAGCAAGCCTACACCATCAAAGCAATGAGATCCAATGGCACTCAGCTTGCTTTGGACTCCTCTTTTTTTGTTCTCTGCTGTTTCAGAGTGGGAGGAATAAGCCTTTCCATTTTGGCCACACTGGCTTAGGTACTGAAAACCTGTCTGGGCTGGTCAGAGTGCTGGGTTTACAACAGTGCTGCATTCTCCAGACAGTGTAAACAGGTTGTGCACACACCATGGGATGTGCTGCCCGAGGCTGCTGCTTGTCTCCAAGCTGACTGTTTGCAGCCAGCATGACACACTTCTGTTTTCCACCCCAGTGATATTAACAGTGTGTATTTTGGTGCAAACTACACCCAAACACCCCTCGCTGTGGCAACCACCCAGGGAAGAGGGAAGCGGAGGGAGAGCCAAGGCAGATGGAGGGTACAGAGGCAGGAGGCCAGCAGCACTCCCCAGCTCTCTGCAGAGAGCGCTGCTGTTCCCAGCAATGGGGTAACAGTGCTGAACCATGCCACAAAGTCCTGGACTGAAGTTGCTGCTTAGTCCCAGCTGGGAGGAAAACAGCAGTCTATGTCTCCCTGAAGCCTTTCAGTCATTGAAAGGATTATATCCAACAAAAATACCTGTCAACGTGGTCTTGGTCTCACCTTCAGATGAAAGCCTGGACTGTGGTTGGGTTCACTGCCCAACCTGCAATGAGCCCTGGAAAGCTGCAGTCAGCTCTTGCCTCAATAGTTCAAACCATTCCCCAAACCTTCCCCTACTCAGGGCCTGCAGCCAGCCAGAGCCACTGGAGCTGGGAATGCTGACCCCCCCAAAGCAGCACAATGGGAGATTCACAGAGACCAAAAGGCTCCTGGGGAACCCCAGCTCTGTGCTGAGCCTCAGCAACAGCATGAACAAGAACCAGATGGCACAGCTCCCTGAAAGCACAAACATCAGCAGTAAAGTGAGTCAAGCAGTGCAGAAAAGGGGCTGATATTAGCACAGTTTTTGAAAAGATGGTCTGTGATGAGAAGCTCCTTTTCCAATAAAAGAAATCCAGCTGGAAGATGAACATCCCAGCTTCCCTTGAAAAGGCTCTTGTGCACACATACAGCACTTCTTCCAAAGCCTCAAAGCAAAGGCAGAGAAAGGAGATCAGCTCTCCCTCACCTGTTCTTTGTATATTTGAGTGACAAGGTACAGCTTTAAAAGCTGCATTTCAGCTCCAGTCCACCCTGGGAATGGGAGGCCTCAAAGGGAACCAAAGGGACCCCATGTGGCCTCTCGAATATCAGAGGAGAGTCCACCCCAACCAAGCAGCTTCCAGACACATGAGGAGGAAGCTTAGCTTGAAGCGGACTGACACTTCCTCCTGTTACTGTTGCTGACTGTAACCCGCCTCCTTCCCCTACAAGGTTTGCAGTTCCCCACAGATGAGCCAGCCTTGAGGGTCTCTGCTGCCAAACTCCACCTTGACCCAATCCATCCCCCTTTCCTGCCAAGGACAGCTAGGAAAATTTTCCAGTCTTGCGCCTCACATTTAACATGTCCCACAACTTTGCTCCCATAATCCTAGCACTTTTTCCTCTACTCAGTCCTCTACCCAGTTTCCCTTCACGCCCATCTTCACACCTCGCTCCTCCAGCCCCCTACTGCCATTGCCTCTCTAGCTTTGCCCAGCTATGCCTCAGCTCTCCAAATGCTCAAATTCCTCCTTAAAATGTCTTTTTCTAACAGTTTTTCAGCAGCACTCCAGCCCTTTGTTGAAACAAAGAAAACTGACTCACTATGAGACCAGGCATCGATTCCTGCAGCATAAGGGCTGAACTGATCAGAAACTTCACAGTGATCCATGACAAGAAGTGACGACTGCATGGTGTAAGTGCTTATTAAACAAAGCAATCAACACTGAATGAGAACAGAAAATAAATTCTGTTTTGTAACAGATGCTCTAGATGCTCCATAGATGTAGACCCTTGATAGCCCAAGGGACATATTCCATGCCACATCCACTACATGCAATCTTTGGCAATGGGCAAGCCTCGTCTGTGATCTGCTAGTCACATCACACCTATGGACCCACCACCAGCTCCTAAATGCTTCTTTTACTTTTCTTTCTTCCTTTTCACAGGTGCAGTGTCCTCCTCTACCTAAGCCACTGTTCCCTTCTGCCAGCCTGAGACAGTGGGAAGAGAAGAGCTCCTGTTTTCTCCCATCAACAGCAGACACTGTAGGTGCTCTCCAGCAGAAGTGGATGAAGGGACAGACACTAACCCATCTCTACCTTCCTGTGGAGGTGAGACCCCACTCATAAACCCAATTCTCAGCTTTCTCATTCATTCCAGACCATGCCCTAGAAGGGAGGCTCTATCCGCACTGGCTTACTCCAAAGAGAGTTCCTCTCTACCAACAGCATCCTCATGCTCTGGAGGGAACAGAGATCCTCTGAAAACTCAGGGTGCAGCCACCTGGCCTCTGCCTCTTGTGCAACTCAAGTGCCCTTCACTCTTGCTCAAGATAAGGCACAGCCTGATGCTGATGGTGGCAATGAGTCATCCCAGAGCTGTGCTGGCTTCTTCCTGGCATGGAAAAAGTCCCTAACCAAGAGCCACATGCAGGCTGCAAACAAGACTCAGTCTGAACAATGCCCAGGCAGCACTCCCCACACAGATCTCTGTCTTGGCTCCACAGAAATCAGCAAAGGAAACAGTGCAACACAGACCAGGAGTTTGTGAGTATCCCCACACTTTTGACTGAGTACCACCACCACATCCTTCACAGGAAAAGCTGGAGCCCTGAACAAGCATCATCCAGGAAATGACTTGATGGGAGAAGGATCCAGAGTGTTCACTCCTTCCTTCTTGCTCCACTCCTCCTCTAGCTGTAATGGTTTCCTGTTTTCCAGCTGCTCTGACCCAAGTGAGTCACTGCTCATCTCCAGGTCACCTGTATCAGGTTTTTATCCAGAGAAGAGGATGCCACAGGAGCAGCAACTGCTCAAAATCCATGGTTCTGGTGTGTTCCTGACCACATATTTTCTTGAAACGTTAAGGAGTATGTTACAGGATGAAGTAAAAAAACCCTCAAAAATTTAAAAATGGTGCTAGGAAAGGTTAAAATTCAGGGTTAATGCTGTAGAGAAAGAGTCTCACAAAAGCATGGAACAGGTCACCACCAGAACACAGCATGGGCTTCAGAAACTCCAATAAGCTACTGTGATGGAATCTCATCCCTTTGTCTCTGTCAACACATAATTTCTTGACAGGTGACATCAAAGCTGAGATTTCCTTTAGCTGTAGACACAGGGGGTAGGACATGTCAGTTAGAAGAACACAGGCAACAAGGAATGTTCATATGATGAGTTATACAGAAATACTCTGACAAGACAGCAGCAGGAGCTCACAGTGCCAGAACAAATTATTATCTCTGTGACACTAAGGAACAACAACTTACTGCCTGATCTTGTCATTCCTGGGTCCAAACCTGGGTCCAGAAGGCCCTCTCCTGCAGACAGAAAAGAATAATCAGGACAGAAGGTACAATGAAAACATGTTTCTAAACCAGACCCAAAAGATACACAGGAGAGAACCAACGCCTTGAGCACGGGGGATTGTTTTCATACCTCCCATCAGTCCCTCCCCTATCTTAGGATCGGTGGGACATCTCACTCTTACAAAAGGTCACACCTATTCATTCATGCTCAAGGAAAAACATCCCAAAGGAATCAAAGGTTCCTCAGAGCTGCAGGCAGGTATGACACTGCATTCAAACTCACAAGAAAAAGTCTTCCTCTTCATCCGAGTCTTCCTCCAACAGGTTCCTCTGCAAACACAGAAAAACCATCTCATCAATAAGCAACCATCATTTCACACACACACTTCCAGCTCTTAGGATGGAATCAGCCTCCTCTTACTGTAGGAAGGCCTTCTCTGCTCAAGGGACAATCCCCAGCCCTGCACCCAAAAACATCAGCATCACCCACAGCCACCCTGGGCTGTCCCATCCACACAAGAAATCAGATCCACTCTGCATTTGGATGACGTGATTTCTCCACCATCTGATGGCAGCAGGTGTGAGAGGGATGACCACAAGGGAACACAGTGGCTTCCTTGGGTTGGAGGGTAGAGTGGTCTGGCAGCTCCTCTGCTTCACCCTAAAGGGGTCCCCGGAGCTCCCCTTTGCTGATCCACTACACTCCACATAAGGATCCAAAACCTCACAATCCCACTGAAGCCTGAATGTTCCAGACAATAACATTTCTGCTTAGGGTCAAAAATAATCAAGAAGGGGAGGTGACACACTAAAGGTGTGGGCCCAGGGATGCAGCAGATGGTCCTTGGGGTACCAACAGTTGCTGCTTTCCTGTATATAGATCTGGGCTCCTACCTGCAAGCCCGATGCTCTGATGCTGAAGCTCACCTGCATTTCCATCCTGTCACATTTACTCAATCAACTCAAGCAAACCACACAATAGTTCCAGCCACTGCTGCCCTCAAGGAGCAGCAATCTCTTTTGGCAGCACGGGCTCCTGGTGTCACTGACAGCTGTCGGGAGATGCAGCAGCGTTTCTGACCACAGCCTACAGCGAGCTTTAGCACAGCCTGACCCTAGCACGTTAAACCCACTTTGTCCAAACCAGGCAACTGCTGGGGACCTGTATCCAAAGCCTGAAATGTGAGGGGACCGTGGTGAGAGGAGAAGAAATCAGCTGTAAAGCACAGCGTGACTTCAGTCAAGTCCTTCAGCCAACGTGGTTAGCAGAGCCAGGCCGTGTCCCTGCCAGGCTCTGCGGAAGGGCAGGAGGCTGGAGCACACCAGGATCCCCTGAACACGGATGCAGATTGAAGGAGCCGCAACAGGTTCCCAAAACAGCCGTACGGAGGCCGGAGTGACACACACGGAGCAGGGCTGGCGCTCGGACAGCCCCTCACTGCCTGAATGAACGGCGCTGTCACGGCGCTCCGGGCCGCTGGGCCCCGCGGCTGAGGGCTGCGGCAGCGGGGGCAGAGCCGGCCAAGGCACCGCTGCCGTGGGCACCGAGCCCAGCCGCCCCACGCTCAGCCCCCCGCCCGCTGCGCGCCGCAGCAGAGGCACTCACCCGTTCGCTCTTCACCGAGCCCGTCACCTCGTCGTCGTTCAGGTGCCGCTTGAATTTGGGAGGCATGGCCGATCTGTGCCGCGGGGCTCCGTGACCGGGGGGAGAAGCCTGGAGGGGAGAGCAGGGAGCAGCCGGCAGGCCCAGGACGGGACCCACCGCTCCCACACTCAGCGGCCCGAGCCGGGCCGGCGGGAAATGGCCGGGACCGGAGAGGCGNCCCTGGTGCGGGACGGGGCCTCCCTCAGGCGGGGCGGGCCCACTCTGGGGCGGGGCGGGGCCTCCCTCAGGCNGGCCAGCGGCCCCAGGGAGGCGGCGGGGTAGTGCTGGTGCTCCCGCAAGCATCTGGAAGGTTCCGTCTCGCCCGCCCCCCGACCATTTTCCTATATAAATGCGGGCGCCGGTGGCCGGTGCGCTCAGAGGAGTGGCGCTGGGGCCATGTTTGGGGTCTGGCTGCTGCTCTGGGGTTCCGTGGCCCTGCGCGGCCGGGCGGACACCGCCTTCCTCCGACGCGCCCATGACAGCTCCGGGCACTGCACCTACTCGTTCACGGTTGCTAGCCCCGTGGAGGCCGCCTGTCCCGAGACTACCGGCGGCGTGCCCGAGCTGCGCGCCGAGCTGGCCGCCCTCGCCTCCCGCCTGAGTCGGCTGGAGAGCCGGGAGCGAGGAGCGGGGGGCTCGGGGCTGCGGGGAGCCGAGCCGGGGGGCGCGGCCGTCCGGCTGGAGGCTGCGTACGGCGAGCTGCTGCGGGCCAAGTCCCGGCTGGAGGAGGAGAAGGGGCGACTGGAGAGGGAGAAAGAGGAGCTGGGCAGGAGGCTGGAGAGCAGCGCCCAGGAGATCACCCGGCTGCGGGCCGCCCGCTGCCTGCCCGGCAGAGAGGGGCCCGGCCGGGATACGCTGCGAGCCCCCGCCAAGGGTAAGTGCCGGGGCCGGGAGCCCTGTGCGTCCCTGCCGGCGGCTCCTCCTCTGCGGCCGAGTCCCTGTGCTGCCCCCGTGCTGTGCGTCCGCTGCTGCCCCGCACTTCTGGGGATCCTGGTGGGCTCGGCCTTGCTGGAGGTCGCAGCACATTGCCCCGCACCTCCCTCCCCACTCCGCCTCATCCCATCTCCTGCCCCGCAGCAGAGGGAGTATGTAGGGCACCTTCCTAATATGGGGCATTAAGAGTTTCCCCCAGAGACCGTAGTCACAGATCTGCCCTGCTGCAGTGGGAGGGGGCACTGGGCTCCTGCCCAAGGCATCGGCATTTCGGGGGAGAGCGGCAGGATCAGGCGGGCGGTGAGGGGGGCTGGCTGGGCCCCGTTCACACTGTGCCTGACCCCGCTGTAGCGCCGCGCTGGGAGCCGCAGCCCCTCAGCTTCCAGGAGCTACAGTCGGAGAGGAGCGAGGTTCCAGTGTCCCGGCTGCTGGAGGAGACAGTGCTCGGCCTCCCGGGCGAGGAGGACTCAGGTACGGGCACGCCGCGCCCCGCATCCCGCTGCTCGCGAGGGGCTGGCGGCGACCCCTCCGTGTCACCTCTCCTGTCCCCGAGCAGGCTGCGGCCAGCTGGTGTGGGTGGGCGAGCCCGTGGTGTTCGGCCGGGCGGACTCCATCGCGGGCAAGTACGGCGTGTGGATGAAGGACCCCGAGCCCGTGCCGCCCTTCACGCGGGACAACACCTGGCGTGTGGACACCGTGGGCACCGAGGTGCGCCAGCTCTTCCAGTACGAGGAGGCCGAGCAGCTGGCCCGGGGCTACCCCGCCAAGGTGCACATCCTGCCGCGGCCCCTGGAGAGCACGGGGGCCGTCATCTACCGCGGCGGGCTCTTCTTCCAGCCCCGCCGTTCCCGCTCCGTGGCCCGCTACGACCTGCGGGGAGAGACCATCACAGCCGAGAGGGAGATCCCCGGCGCCGGCTACCACGGGCAGTACCCCTACTCCTGGGGGGGCTACACCGACATCGACCTGGCGGTGGATGAGTTGGGGCTCTGGGTCATCTACAGCACCGAGGAGGCCCGGGGAGCCATCGTCCTCTCCAAGCTGGACCCCGAGACGCTGGAGATCCGTCGGACCTGGGAGACCAACATCCGAAAGCGAGGGGTGGCCAACTCCTTCCTCATCTGCGGCATCCTCTACACCGTCAGCAGCTACTCGGCGCCCAACGCCACCATCAACTTCGCGTACAACACTGCCACGGGCAGCAGCCGGGTCCTCAGCATCCCCTTCGAGAACCGCTTCCGCTACCTCAGCATGCTGGACTACAACCCTGCCGAGCGGCAGCTCTTCGCCTGGGACAGCTTCAACATGGTCACCTACCCCGTTCGCCTGTCCCGGGCGTGAGCCGAGGCCGGCAGTGTGCCGGTTCAGCCCTCGGGCCCCTGTTGTGTGCCTTAGCACCCTGCTTCCCTTCCCACTGCCCCCGGCACGGCCGGGAGCGCTGCCTCACGCAGCCTGTGGTGCTGCCGGGGCCACGTGCTGCCCAGCCATGTCCCGTTGTGCCCAAGTGCAGCTGAGAGAGATGGAGCACTCCTCCAGAGCCTGGCAGAGCCAGGAAAATGCCTCTCAGCAGCCTCGGTGGGTTTTGGATGGGTCACAGCAGTACCCAGCCCTGAGCTGCTCCAGCACCGTCTCTGAGCACCCAGCCTGTCTACTCTGAATTTGGAGCAGGGAGAGCTCAGGGGTGGTGAGGGCTGGGCAGAACAGGTGGTAGAAGGGCTGTGCAGGATAATCCTGCCTTAAGATAAACGTTTTTCCCTAGTTGTGAGCAGCCAGCCCTGCTGTGGGCTCAGGGTTTGTTGTTTCCAGGCTCCAGCCCTGCAGAGCTCTCATGCAGAGATCCCACAAGCTCCACCGGCATCCCACGCTCCCAGTGCCCAGGGGCATCCTGGAGCTCAGCCACCTCCAAAAAACATTGAGTAGGCTCAAAAGCAGCAGAAAATACAGACACACATTGCACAAGCCTTGTTTTATTGAGGAAAAAACAAAAAAAAACCCCAAACAACAACAACAAAAAAAGCCCAAGAGAGTAGGGGTGAGGAGTGCTGGCAGGGCATCCTGCAGCTGGGTGGTACCCAGTCCTTCCAGCCATGTGCTTCAGCTTTACAGGGCATTCCAGGCCAGTAGCTCTCCCCCCACCAGTTCAAAAAATGCTGATTTATCTACTGATTGTAGGAGGAGGCTTCTTTCCTACTTTGGCATTTGAGACAGCAGCAACCACATTCCCCAGGGGCTGCGTAGGGTCCTGGCCCAATAAACATTGCCCAGCACCACTGCTGCTTCACACCTCATCTTTCCAAGCCTGTTTTTCCAAGGAGTGGGGGAGGCTGGTGCCTCTGTAGATGCACCTACAGGCTGAAGGTGCTTGTGGGGGAAGCTGTAAAGCCTTGAGCAGGAACATGCCACGTTTTGGAAGGCAGCTTCTGACAGCAATACAGCAGGTATTGGAGCAGTGGAGAAGGACAGAGAACACAGTGATGTTCACTTGTGGTGATCACCAGCAGCTACACCGATTTTCAGTGAGATGCTTCAGCCCACTGCTCTCCTCCTGACACCAACACTGTTGTCTTAAGCATAGCACTGTGTATTTGCGTATCACAATGAAGCATTTGGTTTATCCAGCATCCCCACACTTTATTTTGGAGAAATGCGTGATGGTTGTAAAAAGTGAAGTGGTATGTGTAAGATACGTTTGGTGGGCAGCAGGTGGAAGCCCAGCACGAAGAGGGAGGAGACTGAGAGACCCATTCCTGCTCCTGGGCAGGCCCAGAGCCAGGCTGGCAATCTCACCCGAGCCAGGGCCATGAGGGCGTCCCCATGGCCAGTGATGGCCCCAGGCTCTGCAGCAAGGCTCAGCTCAGGTCGGTCAGGAGCACATCACCCCTCTCACTGTCACGTGGAGCTGGGGAGCTCTGGGTGAGGGCAGGGGCTGCCGGGTGCTGGCTGGGGAGAGCTGAGCAAGCAGCAGCCTGAGCCAGCAATGCCCAGCAAACCTACCACCAAGGCTGGGAGAAAGGTATTTCTGTCCCAAAACCAGGGCGGGACGTGGGGCTGGAGTCCCCCTGCACCCCGCAGCTTCCTGGGGGTGTGAGCTAAGCCCCGGGATGAAAGGCAGGGTTTGTGCAGAGCCCCAGGGAGCAGCTGCACCTCGGTGAGCCCAGAGACTGGGGGCAGACAGCTCCCGCCTCTCCTCACACCGTGGGCCCTTTCAGGCCGGGAAGTCCATCTCTTGACTTGACTGAGAAAATAAAGGAGGACAAGCCAATGTACACAGGATTTCCAGAAAACTGTGCTGGATCTGAACAGCGCTGAATACACTGCTTTACTTAACAGGCTTGGAGAAAACAAGCCCTCCCTGCCCGCAGTGCAGCAAGAAGCCAGCCCAAGCCCAGGTGGGGTTGCTGGATCTGGCCCCAGTCACATTTGACCCCCCTTTGGCTCTTGCCCTGGAGAAAAGTTAAAACCTTTTCACAGCCTCAACATTATTAAGGAAAAAGAAATTGAATTCCCCAAACAAAATTGTTCCCTAATTCTAGGAGGTTCAGCACAATTATTTCTGATGACCAGAGTCCTAGAAAAGAAATTACACAGCAAATCCCACTCAAATTAAAAAAAAAAAAAGCAAGAGCTACTCCAGTGTAAATAGCCAGGAGCAACTTATCAGATGAAATGTCATAAAAATATTCAATCAACTGGGTTCAATGACTGAAAGCTCCACCTGGCCTCAAAGGGAGCTGGCATGGTGTGGGGTTTTGGAGAGGCACACATCAAACCCAGGTTATTTGGAGGCACAAAATGCCCAAGCTTTTACTTTTAATTGAACTTCTGCAGAAATAGTCCTCTTGTTCTGCTCTGAGCACGGAACAGTCCAAAGCCTGGTACATTCCCACAGCTGACTATGGGAAATTCCTCTGACTTCCCAATGGCTTTATTACTACAGAGCATTAATCCTTTCAGTTGCATTTCCTTAAAAATAGAACAGTCTGGTAAATGAGTTCCCATTTTTGGGGAATCCTTTTAGGATGAAACGCACTGAAGATAACCTCAAAGCAGGGAAACATCACCATAACTCAGTTACTTTTATAGCACATTTCTAGATGGAAGCAGTGTCCACACTCACTTGGTCCCCCATGTCCACCCTCCTTCCCAAGCATTTACTGCAGATCCTTGTGAAAAAGGCAATTTACCCTGAGTGTTACCTGCTCAGAGATTCCTCCTGCATTTGTGGACTCCAGCACCTTTGACTTACTCCATACTGCTGCAGTTTTACCCTGAACAAAACCAACCCGGGCAGGAAAGGACTCCAGCTGCTCTGGTGGCCCTGAGCTGCTGCTTCCCAAACCATCCCAGGGCTGGCAGCAACACCTCTGACCAAAGGTCAGCCCAACCCAACTCCTGGTGGTGCTTGCAGAGCCAGGCCAGCACTCCCGGCTGCATCCTCCCTTGCAGAGCCAGCAGCACCTTCTCCCCAGGCAGGAATTACTTCTCAGAGACCAAGACACTCAAGGTTCCTAGTGTTCATGGGAAGCAAGTTCCCTCTGGTGGCCAGCTGAGCGCATCGTGCCTGCCCCGAGCCCACAGCCCAGGGCAGGAGCAGGGACGGCTCAGGCCAGGGCTCCCGGAGCTCGTGCCTTTCCCTGGTGCTGTCACTCACTGGCCCGTGGGCATCAACCCAGTTCCTGTCTGGAACAACCCCCAGCTCCACGTCCTGCGAGCCCTTGGCTGGAGAAGGGCTGGGAAAGTGCCGGGATACACAAAGATGCAGCCAGGACTTTATTTAGAGAATACTTTATTAGTTTCTGTAATCAAACCCATGTAAATAAGACCGTACATATTTCATACAGTGCGTTACCCCTGTACAAATGGAAAAAAAATTAAGTTTAACATTTCTAGACCAATATGGCTGTTAATTTCTGTACAATGCCAACTCACACTACAAGTGGGATACTTTTTTCCAAAGTTGACATCACAGCTAGTTTCCAAAAATTCAAATTATATATATATTTATATAAAAAGATAACCAATAGCAATTCACTAGGCATCAATAGCAGCAACAGCCTTTCCAGCTTCTGCAGTCATCTGAACAAAATTATACACATTAGACTTTCAACTCTTCCTTCCAAAAAACATAAAAAAAGGAAAAAAAATCCCAGAAAAAACCAGCAAGTTCTGCTACTGATGTGGTACCTGGTGCTTTTTATTAGCTTTTTCAATCATTGTCTGGAAAAAAAACCTCTAGAATAACATTATTAAAAACAGCTCCAGTATAGCACAGTCACTACTACATATCATAAGCAGGTACAGGATATCTTACATTCACAGAAGTATCATACAGTACTGTCCTACAGCTAGAATACTAGAGGATACAATTAAAAAGGCATTTATTTGACTTGATTCTACTTTCCAGCACACTGTGGGCAAGGAGGTGGTGCGACGCAGCTCTGATATTAAGAATGCACCTTTGAGATAAAACTCTCGTTCATCTGATAAGGTTTCTTTTATTCTTGTGGCACAGTTTAAGTGCTCATTGCTGTGTTACAGACAGAAACTGGAAACCGTTCAGGGATCACTCGCAACATATAAAGACAGCTGGACAGGGGTGAAGGGAACAAATCTGACTATTGATGCAATGAACCTTCAACTCCAGGGGTGAGAGCCACAGACGGGGCAGCAGGTGGAGAGGACACAGGTGGCCAAGTAGCTTTTTCATATGGTGATCTAAATGCAGTAAATTGTCATCCAAGCAGCAGCAACCAGCAAAGCACTGCCTTCAGAGGGAAATCCAACATTGCCAGTGTTACTCTGTGTTAGGTTAAACCTCACGTGGCAAATACATGGATCCCTCCGTTTATACAAGATAGAAGCTTCTTAAGTCACTAAAAACTTAAACACACATTACTTGGCCCAGCACCATCTTCAGATCTGCATGTTCTCTTACTCATGGGTTTATAAAAAGATAAATAGCAGCTGAAGATCAGAGCCTGAAGAAAATAAGAGAAGTCATTGTGTCAGCTAGGAAATGCCTCCCCACCGTTGCTACTTCTCCGTGCTGTGGCAGTGGAGAGCAGGCGGGTGCGAGCCAAACGGGGCGCACACGTGTGGGACGCCCATAACCCAAAGCAGCCTTCATGCTGTTAGAGCAGGGAGCCCCAGGAGCCTGGGAACTCAGCTGGACATGCAGCAGCTGGACACACAGCTGCTGCTGGCACCACAGCTGCTGCTGGCTCCTGTGCCGCGTGGGGCCGCTCAGAGCCTGGCACGGAGAGCAGGCTGCTCTTCATCCTTTGGGCCACCAATTGATGCTGCTAACACCTCGCCCACCCTCCCCTCTCCCCCCCTCCACAGGAACACAGCCTTTAAGATTTTGTTTCCTCAGTTTTGATTGCCTGAGGTTTGATTGGTCCAGTTCTAACAGGTTTCGGTGTGGCAGCAGGTGCAGGGGTGGGCTTTTCCTCGGCTTTGTCCTGGCAGACTCCTGCAGAGTCAGCAATTGCCTCGCTGGGTTTGCTCCCATTCTCCTCCACCTTCGGGGCTTTGCCTCCTATGGGTTTGTTCTGCTGCTGTTGCTGCTGCTCAGAAAAGAATCTCTGGGTGGACTGAAGGACCTCTGCTCTTTGCTTTGCCTTAAGAGAAGGAGAAAATAAGTTTACTGAAGAGAGGGCATCGGAATTGGAGTGACTTCACAAGTATTTCCCATATGAAAAGGGAAGGACTGATCGCAGTGGCCAGACTTTCCTAGAAAGGCCGTGTCCATCCTGCTGCCTCCCTGCTGTCACCATGTCTGGATGTTTGGCTCCTCAGCAGTAGTTCAACATCATGCCTAGGCTTCCCCTTGCTCTTCCCTAATCCCTCCCTAAAAAAGAGGCTCAGGGACAACAGTTTGAAGTATTCCCTATTTTACGGCACTACTACTTCAGAGCTGTACGAGTACAAGCACTGCTGACAGCAGCTCAAGCTGCAGCTTCCCCTGAGCACAGGTAAGACGTGAGCAAGAGCAGCTGCGCCTTCATGACCCTGCCTGGGCCCCAAGGGCCAATCCAGCTGCCACTGCCCCTGCTGCCCCTCTGGAGCACAGGGCCTCTCTCAGCAGCACAGTCTGAGCCCCGTTTCCTGCTGTGGCTCTTGGCACAGACTGAGCCTGCAGCTGGGATGTGAATCAGCCAGGGTCACAACTGTGTCGTGTGTGAACTGAAGCCTGATCTGCTTCCTGCTCTGAGTGGGCTCTCATCCCAGGCAGCACAAACTGCCTGCCTTCCTTCCTTCCTCTGAATCCTACCAGCAACCCTGAACTGCATCTATGGAATTCCCTCTGTGATAGGTTCCAGTTCCAGTTTTGATACTGTGCAGATCAGACACTTCAGAGCAAGCACTGGGCTTTCCTGCCCAGACTGCAGTGACTCCGTTAAGAGTTCAATCATTCAGAAGCCGAACAAGAAAGCCCAGTACAGTCAAACACCTTTTTATTTTAAACTAAAGAGGAGTATCTTAACACAAGGAACCTCAACTACAACAGAGGCACTAAGTCTCCTTGTACCTCTCTGAATATTTTCTGCCTTTTTACAAAAACCGGGGCTTGGACGCACACACACAACAATGGGGAGACAGAACAGCAGAAGTCTGGAACAAGAGGCCTTGGCTCTCATACTCTGTAGTTGCTCCAAGTAACTCAAGCAGCAACAGAACAGAAAACAAACCTGTGAACTCTCGTCTGCGGGACTGCAGCAACAGCCTGACTTTACTGCAGCCACCTGAAACCTTTTGTCCAGATTTCAGCCATCCCCTGAGGTTAAGGCTGGGTGACTCGATCACCAGTAACCAAGCAGGACAGAATAACTCTCACTGCTCCCAGCAGGAGATTAAAGACACCAGAACTGTGTTAATATTTGCTCTCACTGGCTACGTTCAATCCACATTCAGGACAATATGTTAAGTACCCCTGGTAAGCATCTACAGGCTGTATAAACTGGTGGTAGGAAATGGACCAACCATCTGGAACTGAAGGGGTGATCAGTACTCTCCCAGCCACGCATCACCAATAACACTCTCCTGCTCTGACACCTCAGTGCACAGGTTACAGGAATGGCATCAGATGAAGGAGCCCCCCAGCACCATCTATTCAAGCAACTTCTTTTCTGCAGTAAACAACTTCTTTTCTGCAGTAAACAGGCTCAGTGTCCAGCAGTGTCCCTACACAGATGTCCCACACTGCAGTCTTGCCTTCGAAGAAGAGTTTGCTTCGAACTGAAGGGTCCCAAAGTGCTGTAACAAGCTCAGGTGACTGTCATCAACTGGTACTGAAATGCAGCCCCCTCTCCTGCAAAGTGCACCAGATACTGCATTCTAGCACAGATAATTCACCACAGCCAATGCAAATCACAGGGAAAGGACTCTGCAGAGTCCCCAAGGAGTGAGGCTGGCTGGAACAGGAGGGGCTGGGTGTGAGAGGACAGTTAACAGCCAGGTGTGCAGCTTCACTGCTCATTTAAAGATCACCAGGCTCCTGACACCTCACTTTGCCTTGGAAAGCAGTGGCAGCTCCACAACTGCTGACCACAAGACCACTTGAGACAGGAAGGTCCCTATAAATATTTTAGTCTAAAATTCTTATTAAAAAACACCAGGGCTTAGAGAAGGACTGTGTCCAGCTGTTAAGAGCCTGGCTGCTGGCTTGGGGTCCAGAGGCACTTTCTGAAGCCACCACTTGCAGACACATCCCTGCCCTGGGAGCTGTCAGACTGAACTGCTGGTAACAGCGCTGCTGTTCACATACTGACCTTCATGTCTCGTTCAGCCTTCAGCGCAGCCTGGGCCTGAGTGCCTCTGGCTCCAGGTACTGATCCACAAGGACCTCTGGCCACACGTGGTAACTGAGGGTGGCTCATAAGGCCTGTGCTCATCTGAGACGGCATCTGACTATGCAGAACTACCGGCAGCCTCTGAACAGGCGCTGGGAAGGTGTTAGTAAATGGGGCTCTTACCAATGGAGGGAGCAGGTTAGGCTGAGAGAGGATCTAAGTGGGGGAAAAACAACAAAAAGAGACATTTCTCAATTAGAAAATTGCCAACTTGACTGCATGTTGGCATTATCTTAAAGGGGAAGAAGTTGCTACTCTGCTATGAAACCAATGTCAAGAAAACAGGCTTGAACTGCAAGAGCAGAACAGCCCTGCAGTGCTGCTGTGCCCAAAAGCAGCACCAACAACCTCAACCCAGCTTGTGACCAGGGAGAAGACCCTAAGAAAGCAGTGGAGCAGTCTGGTGAAAGGCAGCCCCAGGAAAGTGAGGCAGTTTCTGCCAGTGATAATCCAGAAATCAAGTGACAATCCAGAAATCAAATCTCAAGTCCTGCAGTCAAACACTCCAAATGCTGAAAGGAAGACAGAAATATTCTTTCTGTTTGAAATACACTTTTAGAGAGGCTACATTTCCCTAGCAGCCTGGCTCCAGTCACCTGCAACAGAGACGTATCACCCTTGTAAGCTGTGCTCCCTGGAATGCCAAAGCAAATCAACCCCTCTGCCATCAGCCCTGCCTTGTATGGACTGTGTGATCTCAGAGATCCTTTCCAACCTCAACTGCTCCTTCAGAGCTGCAAATCTGCTTTGTCTTTACATGTGTAAAATCTGCACTGGGACCCTTCTGAAACACGAAGCTTCTCCCCTTCCCCAAACAAATGACCTGTTTGCAGGACAAGGTGCATTACAGCTGCCTGGGGAAGCCACAACACCATCTGTTCTATATCATTAACAACTTGTATTAAATTCCTCAGTGTGCACAGAACTCAAAATTAAACACAACAAATTCAGCACTACTTGTAAGCAGGATCAGAGAGGTAATTTTTTGCTTTGATCTTGAAATTGGGTTTCTTACACCATTTCATTTTAAGGATTCCATTTTGTGTCTCCCCATGATAAAGCCTGAGGAGACAGTGTTGAGTCAGAGCCACCAGGTCATACAG
The DNA here is from genome assembly GCA_013400315.1 of Bombycilla garrulus. Taxonomy (NCBI): domain Eukaryota; kingdom Metazoa; phylum Chordata; class Aves; order Passeriformes; family Bombycillidae; genus Bombycilla; species Bombycilla garrulus. The sequence goes on along the minus strand of VXBU01004558.1, from coordinate 103,914 downwards.
AGGAACAAATCTGTTTGTAGGAAGCCACCGATCACTTACCTGTGGTGCAAATTGTGCAGGAAAGGGCTGTGTCATTCTCACAGCTGCAGCTGCTGACTGGAACTGCTTCTGGTAGACAATGCTGTTCATTTTATTGGACTGATTGTTAGGACTTGTAGAACTGGCCCTAAAGGAAAGGACTCTAGTTAAAATCAACTGCTTTCATTCAGAAGATGCATCTGCCCTTAGTTACAACTCAACTAGAAATTCAGCACTGGAGGGGGAAAGAATCTCTTGGAAAACCTGATGTGAAACTTTTTCTCTATAGAAGCTTCTACATGTAAAAACCCTCAGAACTTCAGAATTTAGAGAGAAAGCATAATCAGAAATATTTAGGCTATGAAGAGATTCCAGGGCATGTCTGTATGAAAGAGCCCTTTCCCCCAAGTACTCATGACACAAATATTGATGATGATGATATAGAGTTGTGATCTTTTTTGATGGTAAATGTAGCTTCCATCCCTGCTATCTTATATTCAGTCCTGCTCCTTTGCAGTCACTCTTTGCTCTATCATGGCAAGTTCAGAGCTGGTCACAACAGGCAATGAACATGCAGCTGTTTCTGCTCTGACCTGCTGTCAAATGTTTCAAAATGCACTTGAACAGATTTCAAGTAGTCACAGAAAACGCTCTCCCCATTTTATCTTGCTAAGAACGTGACACTCCACTAAAACTTCCAAGGTGTTGAATCACTAAAAATTACATGAAGCATGACTGATTATCTGGGGGAAGGGCAGCAAACAGCCCTCAAAGAGAAAAGAGTGAACAGAAAAAGAAGGAAGAGTGAATAGCCTTCTTCAGGAAACAGAGCTCGCCTTGCGGAGAGTTCTTGTGCAGAGGGTGTGGGTGATGCACTCCTGGCAAAATGAGCAGAGGGACACCAGCGGCAGGGACACCAGCTAAGCTCACACACCAGTATTTTGTAAGCTTAAAGGAGTCTATTCTGTTTACTAATTTCACCTGTGAGCAGCTTACAGACCTTGCAACAGCACTTACTCCTCTGACAGAACTGTTGTCACAACTGCTGTCTAAACCTTTAAGAGTTTTTTACTTTGAACACCACAATTCAAATAAACTTACAGTTTTATCCCAAACTACATCTTCCCTGCCACTTCTCCTTTAGTTTTATTTATGAAAAGAAGCATTTTCATCTTTTATTTCAGATCTATTTCCTTCTGTTTAACCACAGCAGACGTGATGACCTACTCATGAGCTCAGATTAAGCACTGTATTATATCAGTGGCCTCTCTACCTCATACCTTCCAGAAAAGGCCACTTATGCCTGACTAGGTACATTTTCTAGCTCTGGTTTTAAGGAATTTTGAGCTTAAGGGAGATTTACCGGAAGGGACTGGAGGTTGGAGTGGTACTCCTGCCAGTAACTGGTGGTGTTCCAGGTTTAACATCAATGCCACCTCCAAATGCCTTCAGGTCCATTTCTGATATCTGAAAAACACAGCAATTGACACGTTAATTCTAATTAAAAAAAATTACATTTGCTAAGCAGCTGTTAGCTTACCTCAATAAAAAGAGGTCACTTAAGTGGAGATGAAAGCCTGTCTGCAGAACAGCCTCTTATAATTAGGACAGGCCCAGCACCACAAGCACCTCTGTGTACAATTTTCCTGCCCTATCTGGCACTTGCAGCAATGGTATTGGCTTTCTAACTTGCTCTTCCTACATAATGACAAGGGGTTTGAGAGGGATTTCATCTATTTGGCCCTAATAAAAAAAAAAAAACAAAAAGGTATGTTTTAGAGTGGAGATCTCCTTATTCAAGACTCATCTCAGGAACCACATGAATAAATATTTAGAAATAATCCTGAAAAATGCTGAGAAGAATGCCACCAAATAGTCCAGGTCTATAAAAATAAACAAATGCAAAGCACAACAAAAATGGAGCTGTCATTCATGCAAAAAAATCTCCAGACTAACTGGAGCAATGATTCTTGAGTACTATTTTGCAAGATACACTCAACAGAATAAATTAGTCTTTGGAACAGTGTATTTCCACATATGGCTATAAAGCATAACAGCAACAATAAATCACTTAAAAATCAGAGGCTGTTTTAAGTTGACTTTCTTTACCAGGAACATGATGGGAATTGTAGAGTAGGGCAGGAAAGTCATCTAAGGCCAGCACCTCACTGCAGCTCTTCCCTCATTTTTTGCTGAAATGAGCAATCACTTTCCAATGGCAATTGCAGCAAGAAGCATGCTGCTGCTTGCAAAATGGGCTCCTAACAATTGCAAAGCTGAAAAGATTTGGCCAGATCCCATGAAGCTGGAAAACTGCACGGTGCAAAAGCCACCGTTACACACTCTGGGGCTGAGGAGTTGTAAACTTCATCTAGGTGGTCTGAAAATCTGGTTGCCGTTACTGTCCAAGATGTGGAATTAACACCTGAGATTTTTCTTATCACAGCTGTAAATCACTGGGACTGTGGGGTTATTTTATATTCAAAAGCACCCTAAAATCTAGGCCAGAAGCTGCAGGGATTTCAGGTGCAAAGGTAGATCATTCTTGAGGTGGGAGGACCTTGCTGTTGCCGCCAGTCAGCTGAGCTGTGTCCATGTCCAGGGTGTCACCCACTGCTCACCTGGAAGCGGACTGCAACTGCCGAGTGCTGCATACTATCCGAAAATCCCCGGTGCCTGTAAAGCTGGGATTCCATCTAAGACAAGAGACCTTGTGATTGGAAACCAGCTCCCCACATCCCCTCATTAGCAATTACCTTAGCAGCTTCACATAAAGGAGAGGAGAGAATGCCCCCCATGATATTCAAGTTTCTTGTACTGTTTTAGTGTTATTTCCTTACTGGACCTGTCACTCAGTTTTCCTGAGCTGCAAGACCAGCCTTTTCTTTTTGCATTACAGAAAGATCCTGTCTTGCATACAATGCTACCTTCTTAATATGCACCGTGTTGTGCTATTCAGAAAGGCAGACCCCCAGCAATAATTGTAGAGTTAAATTCTGGCTTAAAGTTGTGGCTGATACAGAATCCACTGAAGCCCCTAAACTCCCCTTTTTGCACTGGAAACCCTTGAACCTGAACAACTTGCTCTGGTTTGAGTCCAGAAGCAAAGCAACAAACTCAAGCAGGCCCAGAGTCCGCCACCAGCCCTGACAGAGTGGAGTTGTTCCCCTGCTACTTTAACAACACCTCTGTACTGTTTTCCACATGGCATCTGCATGAAATCCCCTACTAGTCCATAATGTCACCATCAATCCAGCTACTCCTGCCATGCAAATGCAAGTTAGCTACAAAACCTCAGCTGAATGTGCAGACCCAGTCACTAAGGCATTAACCCTGAACTGGCTTTTTCATCTTTTAAAGCTAAGGCAGATTTTTAAGATGCAAGAAGTCAACATGAGTTGCTGTGCTGGTTCTATCAACCAGCAAACAGCTGTGCTTCACACTCATTTCTGTCCTGTAGCTGTGGCAGTGTTGTTACCTTTCCAGTTGCAGCAATCATGCTGTGCTGAGTTCCTGCTGGGATCAATCCTCTGAAAGGCTGGGTCACTTGGGCAGGTCTGCTCAGGTTTTGAGCCTGAGCTTGTGGCGGGGTATGCTGCAGTGGTGGCTGCAAGGACTGGGGCAGGGCAATCAGTGGCTGTGCTGTGGATCCAAAGTTGGGCAGAGAAATCTGTGATCCTGGCAAAGGTACTGTCACCTGGAGAGAGAGCACAAAATCACCAGTAACAGAGACACAAAGGCCATCCTGTTACTTTCATTACCAGCTCTATTTCAGCTTTATCCCAGGCAAATGGTATAGTGAGTTCACTTATTTAACCAGAGAGCTACAAGCAAATTAATTAATTTATAGCTCAGTTTGCCATTATAGTTAGTTCTAATGGCATTTGGGTCTTTGCTTTTCAGAAACAAAGGTGCATAAGATCTCCTACTTCCATCATTCAACATGATTTCACTGCGTGACAGGGAAATTTAATTCAACTCGGAAAACAAAAGCAGAACAAAATAACCTGTTTGGGGGTGGGGGGACGGGACAGGACTGGCTTACTTGTTTACTTCAAATAATTCTAGTAATCAAAGGACACTGGGATAAAAATTTTACTTTCCAGAAGTTCCAACAGCCAGCAGTTTGAGCTTAAAAGCAATGCCAAAAATACACAGCTTTGTCCCTTGCTTGTGTTTACCATGAGTGCTGTGGGCTGAAAACAGCTGAGAGTGGTAGTGATAAACATGGAAATACAACAGCAGTGACCTGACTGGCAGGAGCTACTACATGTCTTGGTCTGACAATCCAAAACTACCTGCAAAATTATATTCTGAGTGTGACAAGGAGAGTGATCTGAGACCCCTAAAGGGGTGAAAGGCTTACTAGGATTCTGCTGTGAAGGGTAACACATTAAAATCAGAGAGACAGCCAGAACTGAACACACTGAAAGTACCAACTCTTCTAAAAGGTTCTTAAAACTGTGCCAGATTTCTAACAGACATCCCATCTTCCTCCACGACTCTTCTGAATTTCTGTCTTGGCAGCTCTTCCTGTGTATGAGGTAGGCTATTATAATAAATCAATCCATCACAAGCTTTTTTTTTGGAAGCCATTTCAGTATAAAAAAAAGAATCAGAAGATGGAAACCACTAGACAGTATTCTGTAAATATAACAGAATGCTTGCACAGAACAATTTAGCAGTTCTTTCACAAAAGAATGAAAAAAGCTTCAAATCAGTGAATTCTTTTACTGACCTGGCTGTCCTGCACGATCACCTATCTGCTGACTTCTCAGTTATTTTCTGTGAGCACTCCTGGGTTCCAGCTCAGTGGGAACTGGTATTAACAATTAGGCTGCACTAAGCACCTGGAGTCCATCCCTCTTTCTCTCCACCACTCCTGAGATCTGCTTCCATAAAGGCATCATGTGCCCCAATCAATTAGCAACAGCACTGCGCCAATTAAATAATCACCCACCAGTGAAAAATGAACTATTAAAGAAAAGGATGCCAGGGACAAATGATCAACATGAATTACAGGCCATCCAACTTCTGAGCCATATTCAGTATGTGCAGTGCTGCTGCTTCCCCTCCTTCACTGTTAACATTCAATTTTTATTTTGGAAGAACTACAGGTTGCTGAAGCCCCTTCCTCTCCTCTCCCTCTCCTCTCCTTCTCCTCCCACCCCACAGACACCACCAACCACGACATGCTTTTAGGAAGAATACAATGCAGGAAATTTACCATGCCATAGTTTACCTGCTGGAGAGCACTGGGAGACTGTGCAGTGTTGTAGAAATTGCTCTGGCCAGGCTGCTGAACTTGCCCAGAGTAGAGATTTGAAGCCTGAGTGAGTGTAGCTCTGGCCTAGGAAGATCAAGAGACACCATCCCATGAGGAGCATTCAGGAAAGCAGCTCTGTGGTGCATCAACCAGTGCAGGAGAAACCCCAGCACGGGAAGCTGACAAATGTGAAGGTTTCACTTTGTGATAAAGCTCTCCCTTTGCAGGTGGTAGAAGAGCCCTTTATTACCATTATGAGAAATTAAACCTGAAGCTCTTAACTAATGACAGAAGCACAAGGAGCCCCGTAATTTGAGGAACAAGCCTCAATTCAGAGACCACGCTAATGTACATTTATTAAATTAAAAGAACATTCTCCTCCAAGTGTCTTAAGTTTCCTGCCACCCAAGTTGAGCAAGACTTGACTTCCTGTAATCAGCCCACTGCAGGAAGTCTCTATGTGGAGCATTTCCTACCTGCAGCATGTGTGTATCAATCAGTTGAGAGCCTCCCAGTCCTGAAGCCTGCCCCAGCTGATGCTCGTATAGGATGGGAATAGGCTGAGTATTGGAAGTCTGCTGGAATGCCAGGCTGGACTGTGCCTTAGCCAGCTCCTGGTGCTGCACTGCTGGGAAGTTGTGTAAGGCTGTGCCAGACAGAACCACTGGTGATGGCTGAGACAAACCACTCTGCATAAAAGCTTGCTGGGATCTGCAAGAGATTCACGTGTCATTCATAAAAATTCTGACCGAGCTCAGCAACGAGCCACCAGAAACAAAGAGCACAGCTTATACTCTTTAAACAGAATTAGGACGCTTAGCTCTATTGAACACATTTTCACCTGAGAAAGACAGATTTATTTTTAATTTACTCTGCACACAACAAAGTAACAGCTGCTACTAAAGGCCACAGGAAAAAACAATGAGGCTTCTTACTAGAATCTTAAATCACAATTAGCTGTTCAGATGTTCATGCTGCAATAATTCTTGGATAACTTATATGTAACATAGAAAAGCTGCCAGTTCTTAGTTCCTGTGCTAAAAGGTAGGATGGAAAAACACGTGTGAGTAGCCCCACTTAGTCATTAAGTGAACTGCTTTGTTCTCTTAACTTCACAGAGCTTCACAGTCCAACTTCTAATACAGCTTAAATCACTGGATGATGACCATCGTAGCTTCCAAATGGATGTTTTGGTTTCAAAAGACCTCACAGCATTTAACTGTAGCCAGATATTCAGTTCCCATGTCAGCAGCATGGGGAAGTTGCAGTTTGTTTAAAGAAGACCAAAGTCAGTACAGCAAAACACCACAGAGAGGTTTAGTCCATCAGCAGTATTTATCTGAACATTCTCATTAGGAACTTGGTGAGCAGCCACCTTCAGACTGAGTAATCAAGTCAGATTTTAGAGAAATGCTCCTCTTAAAGCTTTTAAGCTCAGTTTTTGATGTGAACATACCATTTATTTTACCTGGTGCTGGCTACGTCTGAGCACAGCACCGTTCCTGTCCATCTGTTGGTGTGGTGGGCTTTGCTTGTGCCCACACCTGGATGAGCTTTGCTCTGCACCCTTCCTTCCCTCCAAAACACTCTTAACAGCCATCGTCTGAACACTGCAAAGACTCTTCCAGATTGGAGGCGAGGACTGGCTTCAATGGAGCCAAATTATTTTTCACAAGTTCTTTTTTGCTCACTTTTAACTTTTGGTTGTAATGTTTTAAACTAGTGACCTGTACATCTCCAAGCTTATCCTCCTGTGCATATTTTCTACGTGGGAGAAGCAGTCACACTGTTAGAACTCCATTAATGCCATGTTTGTGTGTGATCAGATTTATTTAATCTGGACCACGTGCCAGCCTGATTATGTTTCTGCAATTAGCCAACTGTTTGCAACAGCTTTTGTCAGCTGTAGCAGGACAAGCAATATTTGGTCCCACAAAGTCAGCCAAGCACCGAAGTCAGGATACAAATGTGGTTAATTAAACCTTCTGTGGCCTCAGCCTTCTACACTGCAACAAGCAGGTTTAACTACAGCCCATAAAAAATCCTCTAATTAAACTTCCAAAGCAGCTTTCTCAAAGTGGAACTAACAACATTTGTTAGAATTATACTGCTGTGAAGCAGTTTTGATAGGAAGTGCAAGGAAGCTTTGAAAGGCTTACAGTGGAAGTCTGTTTGCCTATCAGTGTCACCGGAGAGATACTGGCCTTCTGCAGCAAACAGAAAACATTCTAAAACATACCATGCAGTCCCTCACAATGAGGTTTTTACCACCTGTGAGTTCAAACTGGAACTTCAGTGTTTCAAGACTCGTGTTGGTCAGATTAGGAAAAACAAATTATTGAACTAAAGGGACAGACATTTTCTCTTTTCTTAGTATGACAGACTGATGCTTTCAGCTCTTTAAGCCTCTGTTCCTAAAGATGCAACTATCATGCATCGTTTTTTGACCCACGATTTCACAACTACATCTGTACAAGGCAGACACTGCATACAGAGTTCTCAGACAGAAGAGACTTTGGGGAAGATAGGAAGATGAGGCAGCTATGGAGCACAGAACAAGTCTGCAGGCAACCAAATTCAGTAATTCTGACACTAAAACCCCAAAGAAATTTGCATATGCTATTTACCTGTAAGGCTGTAAGGAGGAATTGAATAACTCCTGGGCTTGTGAAACAGCTGGTGCTGCTCCTAAACTCAGCTGAGCTTGATGCTGTCCCTGCAGAGGTGCATAGATGGGGATGGGGATCTGCTGAACTGAAGCAGGCTGCATAAAAGAGAAAATTAAAGCTAAGTTAGAAAAGCTACAGTTAAAAGTGTGCCAGGATTTGTGTAGCATTATGAAAAGTAAAATAAGAATGTCAAATCCCAAGGCTGCATGTAGAGCTAGTACTGCTGCCCTCATGAAAATTACTTTCTAGTTGAATTTTTGCACTTTTCCTCACAACCAACCAGCAGAAACAGCGTGAAATATTCAGATCTGCATAGGAAACAACTGCCTGAGATTGCATATAATTTTGTACGACAGAAGTTGAACAAGCCTGCACTCACATGGCCACAGAAGCACCTCCCAGGAATATGAACTTCCCCAATATATTTGTGAGGGGGAGCTTATTCTCCCAACTTTTATGGCAAACAATCAAACACAGCCTGCATGCACCAGAACAGACAGCAAGGGCACGCATGACCTAATTTTCTGCAGTCCTCAGTCTCACTCTCCCTGGCCCCACATCAGATCCTTAGTAGAACTTTAAAGGCAATATGGATAGGGAAGGAAAAAAAGAGAATTAGGAACCCCAAATACCTGAGAAAGCCCCGGCTGAAAGCCTTGCTGTTGGGCCAGAGAAGGCGGTGCCAGACGTGCGTGCTGGGTATTGAACAGGTGACTTGTATCCATGTAAAATGCTGGGATTTGAGCTGCAGTACCTCAGGAAGAGCAATACAATTAGTACGCAATTCCCAATACCTTCCTGCTAGAAAGGTTTTCAACACGAATTAGAGATGCAGCTAATGTCAGTCCTTCCCACTGTAACAGCTACCAGAGAGCCTGGTAGAAGCAGCACTGGAGAGCTGGGTGCCTCAAAAGCTATGGTACCCTTTCCAATTCACCCCCAGAATCTATCAGTCTTGCACAGGTATCATTAATCCCACAAAATCTTGGAGGGATGTACAACAGATTCTGGCCAAAAAAGACATTTGGGTGAAGGAAGGGAAGAATATGTTACACTGCCATGCAATTTAACTAGATTGTTAATTAGATGTAGGATTTTCCTTTAAGAAAAAAATTTCACAACTCTTAACTACTGTAATATTTTAAGAAAGAAATTAAAACTATATAACTTCTGGTCTTAAACAGCAATTTACAATTCTGCAACAGAAAAATGGAACATTAAGAGACTCAGACTTACTTTCTTAAACCAACTAACACAGCACTACCTTTATACTTCCTGATACAGCACTGCAGACTTAGAGTAAGACTAAGTCTCTGAGTACAGAACACTCTTAATTATTTTGTTTTTACTGCAGAGAAAAACCAGACCCAAATTCAACTGTCCATCTTAAAAATTAATAAAAAAGCACATGTGTGGCTTCTCAGCCACAAACACCATTACCTGCTGCAGACTGAGACACATAGACCTGGGGGCTTTGCTGCTGCTGGGCAATGAGGGATGGCATGCAGCTCAGCTGGGAGAAGTGGCTGGCAGAAGCCAGGCTGCTTGTCTGTAACTGCTGGGGTTTCACTTTGCAGATATTAGGAGGGTCTGAGGTGCTTGCAGTCTTGGTACTCAGTGACGAGGTTGTGTATGTTCCAGCTCCTAGCAGGAGAGAAGCAAAGGATGCATCAATCAAAGACATTTCAAAGCCTCATTATTCAGCGGTAAAAGTTTTGGGACAACTCTGTCCCAAAGCACAGGTAGAACTGGTAAAGAACACTGAAACCTAATGCAGCTGTTTCCACCAACACAAGTAAAAAATGGGGCAAATTTTGTTGAGCTCACTGTGGGAAGTGCTGCAACCCTGATACATCTCCCTTCTCAGGCACAGGAGCACACAGAAGTACAAGAAGGAGGCAGTTTGGTCAGTTATGCAAGAAAGCACTGCAACCCACAGTGGCTGTGTCTCTCATGGAGATATATTTTAATATTCCAAGGCATAAAGATTTAACCAGATGGAGCACCATCTGTTTGTTGCCAAGAACCAAAGTGGCAACCAGCACTGGTTGTGAAGAGCAGCTGAACATTGGATCTGCCTTTTGCAAATAGGTTTTGGTATGAGCTCTTCAAGCTTTAACTTAAAAAACAAGAGCACCAATGCAAGTAAAACTTAGCTGGACATCAGAATTATCCTCTGCTCCAAAATATACACGCCTGCCTCCATTTGGCTGAACAAAATGAAACCAGCAGGAAAGAAGTTTACCTCTTCTTTCAAGTCCATATAAGTAGCTTAGGCAGAGAGACATCTTACTATTATTTTCAGCTGACTGGAGTGAAACAGGTGAAGTCAGTTAACAGGTTATCTGGGAAATTGCTGCTCAGATCATTCCATTTCTAGCAAACCTTTTTTTAGCCTTGCCTTAAACAATTCCAAAGGGAATCCAATCCCTCGAAAAACATAAGCAAGGAACAACACAACAGCTTTGACATGTGGTACCTGAGAGGGATGTTGTGGGGGTAACGGAGGCCACGGGAATAGGTGGCATTGATGCACTTGAGAAAGAGCTGTAAGTGCCACTGCTTGGCCCAGTGTTGCTGCTGCCGCTGCCGCCACCAGCAATGGGAGATGCTGCTGAGGTCACTGGAGAACTCTTCTCCCCCATGTTTGGGGAATTCTCCCACGCTTTGCGTGCAGACTCCATCTATTTAAAAGAAAAAAAAATCCTCATCTATTAGGAAGTTTCAAGAAGCCCTACTTCCTCTTTTAACAGTTCTTTTTACTCAAAAGGCAATTTGGGCTTCATGCGAGCCTCTTTTGGAAGTCGCTGTAATCGTGCAACTCTGTTCATGCAAAAAGCAAACAGCCTGAAGTTGGAGCTGCTCATCTGTTCCAACTGCACATGGGCACACTTCATCATCTTAACATCCAATGCTCAAAAGAGAATTCACTCACACTAATTTGGCTTGGTTTTGTTTGACATGAAGAGCAAAGACACAGTGAGCAAAAGAAAGGGAAACTCCCCCTCTACATATTTCCATCAAGTCCTTTACTTCCAAGTTACTTGGGCTATTTAAATGAAGCAGCCCCTCGCTTTCTTGGTCAATCACCCACTTTGAGTGACCGCCAAAGATACCTACTGCACACTTCAGTGAACAGCAGTCGAGATTTCCAAAGCAACTGCTGCTCAAGAAGCAACCACAAGCTGGCACAGCTCATGTGTGCTGCTTTATGTTAAAGCTAAAAATGCTCCATGCTCCTCTGTTTCTAGAATTATGAACTTATGTTTTGCACAGCAAGGGAGATGAAACTTTAAATATTATAGACACAGTTACCTTCCACCGGAAGTGGAAACAACCATTGCTTTACTGCAGCTAATAAAATCTAATTCTTGCTACATTAGACACGCAAAGTGAAATCTAAATTGAGACAATTCTGAGGGTCCAATGAACAGGAAATATTAATGTTTAGCCTACACTCACTAATTTAAAAACTCAAGCATGGTCCATGAACTTCTGCTGCACAACCTTCAGCTGTCTCCAGTGGAAACACAAGTTTTGCTAGCAGAGCTGAAATTGCTCACTGTAGGCTTCTCGAGGCCAGGCGCCGTCTTTACTGGTGGATATTAAGGGGCAAATATACACTCACCACACATCTGCCCTCACTGCCTGCTCAAGAGAGCCTCCCTAGCTGGGACCTGCAGTCTCTCAAAGCCACACCTGTCAACCTTCCCTGCTTTACATGAGTTAGGCAGAGTCTGGACAGACCAAACATGGCTTAGGTTATTTGTCTAGATGCTTCAGAAATGATACAAAAGCAGAGCAATATTGAAAGAAGCACAGGTGATCAATACACACCCATGTGGAAAACGGGGTTCTGGATTCCTGAAGAAAATAAAGGGGGAGGAAGGAAACTTAGTTACACATTAAGTCCTCTGCGGGAAAGTCACTTACTTTCATTTTTGAGATCATCTTCCCCAGCAATCACTCACTGTTTCCCCTTCCACAACAGTTTCCTCCAAACTGAGGTTTGATTCTTACAGACAAGGCAAACTTCATTCATCACTAATGTGCTGGAAATTATTTTGTTTAGGTGTATTGCATTGGCATTGAGAGTAAGTACCTATGACTATCAGACTAGAGAAGGTATAGAGGGTTCTATGTTCACTGGGTTTCATGATGTCCTGGAGAAACTATTGATAACAAAAGCTACACACTTGCATTTTGTCATCTAGGGCATATAACAGGGTCCTGAGGTTTTCTTTTGGAATACAGCTTTGCTTTTGGAAAGCTTCTTGGCAACCTCTAACTTTTATAAGCTAGAAAAAAAGATGCATTAGAGATTGATACTCTAGGAATGCCTGTGCAGCACCATCTACAGACCAAATATGGAGGAATAAGAGGCTCTAAATTAAGTGAGACTGGGGACAGTGCTGAAGTTTCACTGCACAGTTAGGGGGAAAGGAAGGCAGCAAGGAGGAGATTGTGGCTGCTTGAGGCTTCTCTTCATCACTGACCCACTGCGGCCTTCACACTGCAGTAACAGTCCTGCCCGTATTACCCAAAACCCCCACTGGAGACAAACCCCAGTGTGCCCTTCCTGAAATACACGAAAGTCTCAATGATTAAAAAAATAAAGTCCAAATGTGTCAGATTCTGGACCAGATGCCTACACAGGAATTCCAGATGAAACTCTGGATGTGAAGAGGGCTAAGAAGCTCAGTTTGAGATTGCTTTGGACTTTCTTCTGCTCAGCTCCGTACCTACAACAGCCCTATACGCCAAGTCCTTAAGAGGATGACTGAATAAAGGTGTCTTTAGCAAAGTTACTCCAAGAAAACAAGACCCCAGCAAGGCTTCACGTACAAGCACCTTACACCTCCACTGAAGAATGATGCCAAGCAGTGGGAGCCAAGTTCCCTACAAGTCTCTGCACAGACAGCTTTCTGTGACATGGGATGGAGGGAAGAGGAGGTGCAAGGATTAATCCTTTATGCAGGCAGAACCTGGACAATCTGAACATTGTTTCTTTTAAGAAAATGAAGGAAATGCTTTCCTCTCTCCTGCTCCAGAAGTATCTTCTGAAAGATGCACGGGTTCTACTGAAGAGGATGACAAAAGAGCAGAGCTGTGCCTGGACCAGAAGTCTGCTGTTACAGTGACAGTGTGTGCTTCGTGCTTCAGAACAAGCCTGCTGCCTTCTGCATTCATGAAAAGGAGGTAGAGCTCCAGTGGATGGAAGAAATCGGGGACAGAGCTGCTTCCCAATAGCTTTCCATCCAGATTTCGGTCAGAGGGTTCTTCAAGGTAGCCTCAAAACATGGATCTTTGACCTATTTTGTTACCACACATCCAAAATATATCATCCTCTGAGAAATCACCAGCACCCCAAGAGCAGGAAAAGAAATTCAGGATGAATGACACCAACACCCCAGTGTGCTCTGTAACTGGGCAGTGTCCCACACTTTGAGGTAACAGCCCTACTTGTATGACACGGAATTCCATCTCCAGCTGCCAAACATGAGAGACTATTTCAGAACAACACTTTCAGACGCCAGAAAGTCACAGGAGGATAACTCATTACACAAGACTGCAGCAGAAAAAAATCAGTTTTCATTAAAAATACTCATCCCTCCACAGTGCTCTCCCTGTTTCTGCAGGTCTACTGTTCGAAAGAGGTGTTATACTTTTCTTAGGAAAAAAAGTGTTAACATAAGAAAAGCAGAGATTCAACAAGAGAATATTAATTTTTCTCATCTGTGGAGAACACAAGCAAGCAGCTATCAAACCGTGCCAGTGAGACAAGTCTCAATGGGACTGACAAGCAAGTTCCTCCAAAGCATTACTTGTGCATCAAACCTCAAGTTTCATTTCTTCTTTTAAAAACTTAGACAAACTAAGATCAAACATGAGTATTCCTTAATACCAGAAGCAGCAACAACACTTCTACTGGCTCAGTCACCTGCAGTCACAATCACAAAGCAGATCTAGGACACCAAAAGAAGAAAAAACCCAACAACTTCTAAAAATACAGTAGCAAAGCTAGAGCCCAACTCTGTGTTAGTGAGTTATACAATGCACACAGTCCAAAATCCAACAACATGGGAAAACAGCACTCAAAAATTATTCTCCACACTTGCCCTGCACTGGAAAGCAGGAAACAACACAGCAAAACACGTTCTGACTTGCTAATCTAACTGCTTTTCAGAGACACCAACATATCATCTACATGTCACTATTTGGAACTTCAGCCATCCAACTCAAAACCACATTATCACTGCACCGAAGTCTTAGAACTAAGAAGAAATCAAGATTGGCGTATCAAGCAAATCCTTCAAGCCTTTACATCAAACCAGTCACCTTATTTTAAGCTCAACACTCAAAAAACCTCCATCAGATTCTGACAGCTTGCCATGAGCACTGTGGTACAATGCTAAAACTCTAGGATCTTGGTTTTTCAGGGCAGTGGGAGCCAAGATTGGTTGAGATGCCAAGTGTTAATGCAAAACGGGGTTAGAAATTTATGGTTTAAATGCATCCTTCAATAGAGTCTCGTGTTTCAGCCATCCATTTATATGCAAAAGCAGTTCAGCAGAGGAAACAAAGGAAGGCTCTAAAAAAAGGTTCACCAGCAAGTTCTCCAATAACTTTTTTTCCCCTGCATGCAAGAAAACGACCCTTAGAGGGATGTGGTACATACCTTGAGGGTGAGGTCGACGGTAGCGGGAGAAACTGGAGTTAGGCTGGAGCTCTGTTGTAAAGTCTCCCTCCTAGGGAGGGGAAGGGTGTGGGGCAGGGGCACCTGAAAGGCAGGCAACACACATCACATTCTAACTACGTCTACTAGAAAAGCCCCAGAAAGCAAAGCTCAAGCTTTATCAAGTGAGCTACAATTCCTTCAAGGCTTGAGCATTTGGCAGGGAGACTGATAAAATAAGGTGAAAATTTGGTAGGCAAGGAAAGGCCCCTCAGCAGGTGCCAAGATGCTTCTCATCTCTCTAAGAGGCTGAAGATTAAGGTTTTAAGGTGTCCATGTCCTCTGCATAAACAAACACCAATTGTCTGTTTGGGGATTTAATTTCAAGTACCATTTCAGTTTACTGATATGCAAAAATTCTTCCCAAGCCAGGTTTGTCTCTTTTTGTACGAATTCAGTACACGGGGCTTCATGACCTTGAGTTCTGAGATGCAGTTTCTGAAAAGAGGAAGCTCTTACAGACCTGCAAAATCACAGGACCCTGAAACAAACTACAACAGATTTGCCATCCAATAATTGAATTCAGTTATTTTCTTTCAAAAGATGAAAGATGTGATACTTGGGGAAATAAACCTGACATAATGCTATTGCTCTCTTTGCCTACGAAAACTCCAATGGATTTCCCAGAAGTTTTAAAAGAAATTAACCAAAAATACTGCAGTGTCCAGTCAGTTACTCCTAACTACTCCTTTCTCTACTCAAAGCATAGCTAATGGACTGTCACTGGATGAGATAAGGCTAATCCAAAAGACAGATCCTGAAGCTTTGAAGCAGGGGATGGCACAGATCCTTTGTGGCCAGGAACCCCTAATTCCTGTGTCAGAAATTCAGCTCTAACATCCACAAGGATTGGACATCATTAATACAAAAGAATTCAGTCTTCCACACTAACCACCAAAGTTAAAAATGACAACACTACCAGAAAAGCCAGCAGAAGAGTGAGAAGTTCAATCAGTACTGCTTCAAAACGGTGCTGCAGTAAGCTTAAAAGCATTTTTAGATGGAATTCACAAGACATCTTCATAAAAAAAATGAGATCCTACTGTATGATTCTTCCTTCCCCTATCAACAAGTGACTCAACCCTGAGCTAATTCTGTTACTCAAACAACAAGAATCACAAGATCCAAGCTCCCTGATGCCCCAGCACACTCAAAACAAACATGATTTTGCTACAAGTCACAACCCAGCTGGTTCTCTCAATCACTATGCCACGCTCACAAGTCAGGATCACTGCACTGGCTTTGAGGGCTGCAAACACCTCATTTCCATGGCAACTGAACACCTGGAAACCTGCTGCCTGCTCTCACAACCATTCAGCTACTCTCTTTGCATTCAAAATTCCTTTGTTTGTAAGAGCCTTTCTTCAAACTCAGCCTACAGAGCTTTGCTACTGGTACCAGGCTCAAGTCCCAACTGCTGCCAAGAACACACTCCCTTCATTATGCCTACCTTTGCTTTTTTTAGAATTGTCCCTAAAAACATCTCCATTTTCTGTGCTCTTTAGCTCACTGTGATTGTTCAAAAGACAAGAAAATACCTGAAGAATTCCAGAGCTGGTACTGATCAAACCAAATGTCCTCCAGAGTAAGATTACCGGAAAAAGCCCAGCTAGTTCACATGAAAGGAACCCTGTGGACTTGTTCACTGAAGGCACTATTTGGTACTTTAAAAGAAGTGTGAAAATATTTTCTTGTCTTCAAAGTCAAGATGATCACTGCAATGGACTTACGTTCGTCACCAAAGTCTCCTCCATTTTTGTACTGCTAGTAGCCACTGTGTTAGGATGAGAAGAAGGTGTAGTGTAGTCTGTTACAGACTCCTGTGAAGAAAAACAATTCCATTAAAATATCTCCCTTACCTAAATTCGATTTCAATTTCTCGGACAGATGTCAGCCTTTCTACAGGAGGAGTTCACCGAGCAACAGAAGATTAGAATTTCACACTGTTTCTTCTTACAAGTCATGTCTAGCATCCTTATTGCAGAATTGCTACAGAGGTCAAGAGGATTCTCAGAAGATTACAGTTTGCCT
Organism: Bombycilla garrulus; assembly: GCA_013400315.1. NCBI lineage: Eukaryota > Metazoa > Chordata > Aves > Passeriformes > Bombycillidae > Bombycilla > Bombycilla garrulus. Next base: position 87,194 of record VXBU01004558.1, on the reverse strand, counting down.
CATGACCTCAGAATGTACATTTGGAGAAAAGTTAAAATACAGTCTGTAAGGCAAGAACATACAGAGCAATGTATTGACTGGGCACTGTAAAACTGGACTGTGGTGGTGCAACCAATTATCATTTGTCACCCAAGATGCTTCAGCCACCTGCAGGTCCTTTCAGTCTACTTAAAAAGTAAAACATCTTAGCTGAAGGCTTTCTGTAGCTTTAAATAAATACAGAAATTTCTTACTATGACAAGAAAGGCCCTCCAGATCAAAAAGAACTAAAGAGATGGCTGGAGCTTGCAAAACAATTTTCCTTCCTCTGAGTTTTGTCTCCGAAAGTCACCAGACTCAAGATTCTCCGGATGGTGCAGGCTACCTTCTGATTTCTGCACTGGGTAATGACTTCAAGGAAGAAAAGGACTGAGGTTTCCAATCTACTCAGAGGCTTTCCTTGAAGCTTATTTGCCACAGTTAAGCAGCCCTTCATGTGCTCAGCAAACAAGGTCCTTTCAGTGCTGCCTGTAGGCAGTGACTCCTGCAGCTGTAGATACAAATGGTCTGAACAAAGTTTTACATGTCTGAAGTTTTACATCCCTGAAGCCCAGGAAAGGCTCCACCATCTTTATAGAACCAAACACCACAGAAGAACTGAAGGACAAATCAGCAGCAGAACTCTTATTGAGTGTCTGGACTTGCCAACCCATAATGATTTTGAAGACACAAACCATAAAATGCTTGCTTAACTGCACCCAACCATAGGACAATAAGCTATTAAAAAAGTGCACACTCAATTTACTCCTCAGGCCTGTGGCAATGCCTCTGAAAAAGCAATTAGAGCACTGAGATACTAACTGACAAATGACAAAGAATCCTCTTTAAAAGGATGAGCTCGTTTTGGTGAAAGACCAGAACAAGCTAAACCATAACGGGGCAAGAAAGGACTATGTGCACAGTGATTTATTTTTATAATTTATGAAGAAAATAGAGAACTCTCTTCTCCATTTATTTACTTCCTTTACTGGTGAAATACAAGATATATGGTGCTTCCCACAATCCCAACCACCGAACTGCAAGATGCACATTTGCACTGGATTCCCAAAGGCAAACTTAATCTGGGTAGAACAAGGCAAGCACACAAGGTTGCTTTAATCAGAAAGGCCCTCTAATGAAGTAATTAAACAGCTCCATATTTTAAGGACGCATTACTGCATAAGAAAGAGGATGTGTTTTTATTAAATTTTCTTCAAGGTCTGGATACAATTTTTTCCCCAGGGTTTTAGCAATGAAATTCCTTATGAAAGAAGATAGATTTTAAAGACTACCGCTATCTTTCCTACTCTGCAAACTCATGGCACAAAAAGAGTTTTTTCACTAGAATTAAACCCAAACCACTGCATCAGCTCTGCCCTTACGAGTGCATGTGCAATGCTGAAGCACAAGGGTGGTTTACAGGCTGAACATGCAGACATGACAATGCTTTAAACACATGAACACCACCCCATAAACTGCAGATTAATCTCCATCCTTCATTTCCTGGTACATTAAGTCCAGGATTCTGTTAAATGTGGCTTATCACCATAAGCTTTTGTAATTCAGTTGAAGTGATTCTCCTGTACAACTTGGTTTGACTGAAGAAACCAAATGATTACCTTATTATAAAACTAGTAACAGCTAGAGCAAAAAGCTCATGTTTATGCTTTTTTTGGAGTTCTCTCCAAATTGCTTACACCTGAAGAACAAGAACAGGCAGACTTCTTGTAACTACCTCCTTCAAAAAGAAGAGATCACAAAACCTCAAGTGACTTGATGAACAAAGCACAAGGCAGACCTCAGAGCTGACCTTGCCATAAAGGATCAGGGCACTTTATGGGATGAATTAGCTCCTTGATTTGTTCCTGACCTCCATAAATCACCCAAATTAGAGCTTGAAAGATATTCCAAATCTTCTGAAAACCAGTCTGCATCTCCTTTTAGACATAATCTGTAAGACACAGCTGTTGCTACCTGTACAAATACTTCAGTGGTCTCCACAACAAGGTATTGATCTTCCTGGAATTTACCAGATTCAAATGGAAGGCTGGGAAAGGCAAGGGCTAAGATGTTTTATCCAATTCAGAAACTTACACATCAGACGGCCTCCACTACAAAAATACTGCAAAATTGAAGAGAAACAGCCGCAATGGCTTGTGAGCATCATACTTCTGTACTAAACTTAAACATCTCACTGTAGGAGTTCATTATATTTATACAGTTTTCAAGCAGTCTTGTATGATTAAATGCACATGTTCTTATCAAGATGTTTGTTTTGGAATGGATGGGGTACTCTTACAAAGCTTCTGAGGGAGGACAGCTGGCTTTTGCAGACATTTAAATCACCAAACGCATCACAAGCATGCCTTGCTGGAAGCTGAGCAGTAGTCTCTGAGAGGAATGTTTAAGACCATCAAAAGAAAAGCCATTTAGGTTTGCCAAAACCTCAACATCTGACATTGAAACAACGGGTTAAAGATGTTAACACCTCTTCCCTCATGAACGAGCAACAGAGCATTAAGTTTTCCTAAATGGCATCAAAGATTTCTGCTTAAGACCAGGATGGTCAAGACACCAGACAACCAACCTGAATCTACACTTAGAAAATGCTTTGCAAACCTACAAGGAGCATTTTTCCCTTACCAAAGCAGGTGTAACTATTAAGGAGTAGCTACTCAAACTGCATGGCTTCTTTACATTTGAGAGATGACAACTGGAGTACCTGCTCAACACACAGGCAGAAAAGAGATGCCTATGGGGACGTTTTTCAGCCTCATCTAAGAACTGAGCTGCAGAACAATGAATCCCAACACCAGATCACCAGCTCACTTCTGAGCAGTTACAAAGAAAACAGGGGTCTATGATGAGTCCTAAATATTCTGAAGTTCTGCAAGAAATATCTAGACAATATCCAAACCAAGTGGATATACATGACCACTTAGGGAAACAGAACAAGCCTCATCTAAAGCTTTAGCACATTCCTAATTTAGAGGCATCTTATTTTCACAGAACAGCACTTAATTCACAGCTTGAGGTCATCCATACACTGAACCAGCAATCACGGACACAACTTCACTTCTCTGCTGGAAGTCACGTTGCATACATCACACTGACCTGAGTCTACAGACTCTGCCTACACCAGGCTCCAGTGACACTCTCCACAGCAGTGCTCAGGATTGAGCTTCCCAGTCAGCAGAACACACTTCCAAGCTCATCTATGCTCAGGGGCATGACAAGACAGTGCATCTCTGTAGCACTTTTTAATTCAAGCAGTACCAATGTTCCCTATCTACTACTCAGTGGGCTCTCCTGTCCAAACACCACCAGCAGTCAACCAGGTGCCAACCACCTCGCTGCAATCACATTTTACACAGAATGCTCATTAATCTGGCAATATTTTTCTTACCTTTGTGTTTGTCCCAAACTCTGGAGCAGACACAGATATCATGGTTCCTATCTCCGTGCTCAGTTCGCTCGCTGCTTTGGTCTCCTTTGCAGTGACAGGTTCTGGGCTTCTGACAGAGCTGGGAGACGGCTTCTCCTGTCCCTCAGGCTCTCCCTGCTGGGCGTCCTTCACCTTCCTGTTCTTTAAAGAACGCTCCTTGCCAATAGGACCAGGTTTATACTCTTTGTTTTCTACCGGGCTCAAGTCTGGAAGCTAAGTTAGTGTTAACTTGTCAGTCATGCCTTCCTCTCTGTGTCCTACCCGACAAAAATACTTTATTGTGCTAGAAGTCATTGTTTAAACATAACAAAGCTTTCTGAAGGGAAGCATTTTCTATCAGGTAAAGAACTTGAGCAAGTTTAAGTTAGTGATAGGTACATGAAATGCATTGCTTTTGAATATTAGGAATCTAAACTACTGTCTTCAAGCAATTATTTTTTTTATGTGAAGTGCCAGAGTTCAAATAAAATATAAAATAATATCAGTTTAACTGTCCTTACAAGAAAAGCACTAAAAAATACAGAAACCACACAACTTTGTATACCTACAGCTTATTTTAATTTTCAGAGATTCAGGATATTATGGGGCCCCAGGAAACTAGAACAGAAGCCTCTACCTTTATTTGAAATTATCTTGACATATGGATGTTTGCAGTATTTTTCCCTGGAAAATGATCACTAAAGCGATCCAGAAAAAATAAAACACTTATATACAAGCATTGCCTTACACTGTAGACACCATGGCTGGATCACTGCTGCCATTCGGCAGTTCCTTTTTGTGCAGCTGAATTTCAGCAGAATGAAGGGCCCTAGGGAACCTGAACGCTCTGCTGTTTCAACAGCCATGTCCTTTCTGGCTGAGACTCTTAGCCCACTTCACTACTGAGCAGCACAAAAATCCCTTCAAGGCAAATCCTGAAAATCCAACTCCTTAAGCTTTACTAGTGGAAAGACAGAAGCTGCTGGTAATTGTTTTTCTCAATACAAATCAGCTATTTCAGGAGTGGATGAAGACTCTAAAATACAATGGTTTCAGGGAGAGTGGAGTTTCCCAAAGGCATCTGGTACCCTCAGGAGGCCAGCAGAGACTGGCTTTCAGAGGGAAGGGAGAAATCAGTAGAAGCAAATGCCTGAGTTCTGAAATGGTGCAATCAGGTGCATCAGGCTCACCTCACCTCAAATAATTTTCTTCCGCAATTGTTTAGAGAGGCTGAAATTCCTCCAGACACTTTAAGGACACTTAAAACTTCACATTTTATCTTGGAAAGGTAAATTGCTTTGTTTCAAGTATGGTCCTCTTACTTTGCCCATATTAATTCAATAATAATTCAATAATACCAACCTCCAATCCTGAACATAAGCTTGCATTTAGGCTTTACAGCAAATAATATCACCACTTGTTTCATGGGTGGGTGTGTAAAAATTGTTTGTTGAGATTTATTTTTTGTCATCAAGACAGTTAAAAAGATTTACAGCTACTTCACTCAAAGGAGTGTAAAAAATAGTACCCTCCAATGCATTTACTATTTAGTCACATATGTATCTTTCAACAAAATCAGCAGAAGCCTTGATAGGTCTAAACAAGCAGAAAAAAGGAATTTCCTACACAGTGCCAAGTAGACTGTCTCTATATATATTTAACTTTGGAGTTCAGTAACTGAAAGTGATTTTACTGCGCAGTTTTAGGCATGCTGCAGTGTATCTGAGACATGGGTTACTGCGATTCACCAGCAGTTTTAATGAATGCATATTTCTCTGCTGAACAGGTTTTATATTCTGCAATGAAAGCCATTAACTGCAAGATATCCACTCAGTGTCTCATACAGCAGAAGTTAAATTCATTCTGTGACTGAACTTTCAGATTTCAGCTCTTTTTTTGGAGGTGGGTAAAAACCCAACAACCAACCAAAACTCAAACAACCAACACAAAGAAACATCCACTCTTCCAGAAAAGACGAAAGCGCTTTAATTACATCAGGACCGCTGCCAAATCTCAGACATCAAGAGGGACTGGAATAGCTGATGCTCTAAGTCACCAGACAAGTTTATCTGCTATAACCTTTTCTTTCTGAGAATTAGAAGCTGGTGCTGAGTGCTAGTGATGCACAGATTCGTGTGCACTGAAGGAGGAAGTAACAGAAAATCTCTGGAGGGCAAGCAACACACTTATTTTTTAGGCTGATATAAGTAATACTATTTAGTATTAGCTGCAAAAAATTTAATTATTCAGACATCTGTGCATTTGATTTGGAGATCTCAAGCTAACATCTCTAACATCCCTCTCATTTCTCAAAACGCTTCTTTTTCTGCAACTTCATGCACTGATCAACTGATAGCCTGGCTACAAAACTAAGCAGGGCACCATTCCTTACTGGAAGGGGGCAAGGCAGGAAGAACCATTGCACCTGCAGACACAGCCAGGGCAGCACAAACAGCTGCTTCCAAACAGCTCTCAAGGCCTGAGTGAAACAAGCTCAAGAAAAAACAGAAAACTCAATCGACAAACAAAACCAAAGCACTTCACCACATCCACAGTTTCGCAACAAACCATCACAAATCCATACTCCCATCCCTAGTTCCAAACACAGAACCAATGTGCATCCTCTGCTGGGCTAAGATGCTGCTTAATTACCTTGCACATCTTCTCTGCAAGAAGCACCTTGTTGCTTGTTTTAGGAAATATAAAAAGGGAATACAATTTTTACAGGCCTAGTCCTAACTCAATGAGTATTCCATTCTGCTATTTGTAGCCCTTTTCTTACTTAACTGCTTTAAGTTTACAAGTTTGTACGGAAATTATGACCTTTTACCTTTTGTGCTTTGATGGGTCCAGCCCGAGGTTGTTTTTGTCTCTGCTCTTTGGGTTCTGGTAATTTGTCAGTGGACTTCTCAGAAAGCACAGGACCAACTTCATTGTCACTGCCACTGGAAGCTGGGGCTCCAAACTGAATGGTTTCTATACCAAGATCGACTCCACCTTCTTGTCCAGGCTTTGTCCCCTGGTTTAAAAGCAAATAATTAACCCATTCTGAAAAATTTCTGTATCAATACAATGACAATGGTTCAGATAAGAGCACAAAACATGCTCAGTTGAAAACTACTAGAAGAGCACTCTTATCTTTTGCCAGAGGTACCATTTGTGACTGCAACAGATTTGCAAGAACATATGAACAATATCTGAACGTACACTCAAGTCCCTATTGTTAAAGAAGCTCAAGAAAAAAGCAGTCAAGAAATATGTAAACACCATCAAGATCAAGAGAAACAAGTCCAATTCAGATTCAGGTTCATGACATTCTCTGTGAAGTTCAAAACTTAATGCTCAATTCAAGAGAAACAGTAAGAAATATGAAAGTATTTCCAGATCTCTTGTGCAGTTCAAACGGTCTCCTAAGATGGCTGTCTCAGCATTCTTGCCGTTTAAAACAATTAAGACCAAAAGAAGTACCAGGAAAGTAAAACCACAGCACTTTAAATGTAAATTTTAAATGTAAAATTCAAGGCTATGCAAATTCCATGGGAATATCCACAGATAATAAACTTATAAAGCACTGACTGCTTTTTGTATCTCCAACTTAAGGAACACAAAACCGCTTTAGTTCCTTGAAGACATCCTGTTTCCATCTACATTACTGAATCCTACATAAACAGGCAACCTGTGCAATATTTTTTTCTTTGGAAATGCAATGATTAACAGCTATCAACAGAATCTGTGAATGGCTGAGTATTATCAAGAGAATAGCTTTTCCATGCTGCAATTATAAAACCACCAGCCTATATCCCATGCTTCTGTACTACCTCCTGACTTCATGGAATTCCACACAAATCAGCTTAAGTATTTGCACTCCCAGATAAATAGATAATCTGTACCAAACCCCAGTGAGATATAATTTGGGTAAGCTTCACACACAGCTACTGTTCCTCCCCTCATTGTTACCTCTGGAGATGGAGCTGAACCAAAAGATGTCAGAGGCTTGTTCCAGGCACTGACTGAAGGTGGCTGAGGTGGGCTAATGGGTCCCACTGGTAATGAAGAAGAAAAAAGAGTTAAAAACACCTTCAAATCAATGTATCAACTGACTGAGAAATAAATTACAGATGTCTTCAGTAAATAAGCTTTAATTAACCTATTCAGTGGTTAAAAATGTGCTACCTATTCAGCTGCTTTTAGGTGGGGCAATTATCATGTCTGGAACAATGACCAAGTCAGACAAAAGAGACTCCTCAAGGGAATGACAGCTGCTCATTTCTTGTCAAGGAAGAACACAATAACAAAATACAGACTAATATTCAACTGCAAAACCCTCTTTTTGGAGGTTACTATGCTGCACTTGGGTATGCTGTCCTCATTACCTGTGCAGAATCCATCTGCAGGTAAAAAAGAACCAGAGAGCCAACCTGCAATCAGCCTTCTCTAAATACAAAGCTTGCTTTCCCCCACCTCAAATCCAAAAGCCAGCACTTACATTTTTTGGAGATGTCATTCAGAACTGCTGTAGGAGGCACTTTGTTGTCCCATAACTCAGCTCCCAGGCCGTTGTGAGGCTGGGTGCTTTGCAGGACTTTGCCTGACACGGTGTAGTCTGTGCTGGCTGTCCCTCCTGCAGCCTGGCTTTGTGCTGCAACAGGAGCCTGTGCCTGGGCTGGAGACGGTGCTGGGCAGGGAGGCTGAGCCTGAGCTTGTGCCTGAGCCTGCTGTGCAGCTGCAGCTGCTGCCTGCTGCTGCTTTTTGGCAAATCTGGGGGGCAGCTTGGAATTCTGACCTCGGCCTTTTTCACTTGATCCTTTTTTGGTCCAAACCTGTAAGAAGAAGCCAATTTTATTCTTCCAGGTGACAATGTGTACAGACAACTGTAGAGTGCAAAAAGCAAACTGATTAACCCAGCCTTAGAGGAAATTTATTTTTCAGGGGGTATTTAACCACAGGAACAATGATTTCTCATCCCTCTTCTTCTTGGAATCAACTGATATACAAGCAATAGGGTAAGTCTTTATCACAGTATGAAAAAAGGTATTTTTTTTATCAGTTTGCCAATTCCATCTGCCTGATCGTGCCTGAATGAGAAGCACAGAATCCCAAGGTGACTAAATAAAAATTAATTTTACTTACTAAATATGAACAACTTTAATATTAACTATAACTAAGTAGTTATATTTAGAAGGAGAAAATACAGACTTTTGGAAGGAAGGTTCTGCACCCTTGACAACATTCACAGTCCTGCAAGCAGCTTTTTCCCCACTATAAATTCTGGTCCTGTACCTGCACAGTTTGTTCTTCCTTCTTTCTGCGCTCTTCATCTTGCAAGCGTTTTTGCTGCTTCTTAGACACCACTTCTGTGAAACCATCATCATTCAAGTTAGATTGGGAGTCTTCAACTACTGTCACTTCAGGGTGATCATCAATGATCACAACACCTATAGGAAAAGGAAAGGTATAGATGCTGCTGTTTCAACAGCTTCAGGTGCAATGCACCAAGCCAAAATTGGCTTTGGAGTGGAAGTTACTTCCCCACAGACACAGATGGGGGCCCTGATCAATGGCAAGCTTCTGCTTGCCAAGTGCTTTGCTGCTGCGCTCAAAGGCAAGGAGTTAATATTTAAGAACTTGAAAACTGGAGCTTCCTGAACCAGATTCTCCAGAAAACTACTTAAACACAGTAATGAACAGCATTCCCAGATATCAGGTCTAAGCTTTACTTTTGAAAATATTACGACAAAGTGATGGAGAACGGTAGGAATGAAAGGTTATGATTGTACAAAATTGTTCTCATCTACATGTAACACACAATTAGGTTTGCTACCTTTTAGAGGCACATACATTATTAGGTATCACAAAGAAAGCCATGCTCAAGTGTACAATTATTCAAGTGTTTTTAAAAAAATCCCCTTTAAGTTTTCAAACAACTAGCTTTATATGCAACAAAACTAGCAGAACTATCAAAAAAGTATTAGAATATTATCAATACATACTTGCATAATTATTAAGATCAAATTGAGACAAGGCATCCACTTTTTCCTTAGGCTTCTTTGGACCAGCCTTTGGTTCTTCTCTCTTTTTGCCACTTGCATCCTTGGTGGTCTTCTGTCCTGCAGCAGTGACACCTCCATCCTCCTGATGTGAAGAGTTGCCATTGTTGGGATCAACACCAGGCACAGGTGCTGTCTGCTCTTCAAATGGCCTGTGTTAGAAAAAAACATTTGAAAATTAAGCCACAGGAAACGCTCAGGAGGGAGCCAACGATCGAATTCAGATCCCACTGTAGGGCTGTAAGTGTTTACTGACTTCTTAGGAGGGTCCAGAATTTTTACTTTCAGCTCCAAATGAGAAGCTCAACAGCGAAAGCTGTTTTGGGGAAATATGAAATGCCCTGCTAAATACTCCATCAAATTAAGCATATGGAGAAATATAGTTTAGTGTAAATGGTAAGCACTTCTCAACCTGCTTGTCTATATTAGATGATTGATCTAAAACACAATGCAGCAATTTACACATCAACTGTAAAACTGCTCACATGAACATCTCTGCTTGCATCCAAATCTCAAGAAACATAACTCAGAAACAGCACTGCAATTTTTTTAATTAGGCTTTCTTAACATCGGGCATACAAGAACACTCTGCTCACAGCTTCAGGTTCCAGGTGTCTGTATATAAACAGAAAAAGCCAGAAAGTACAGAGCCACGAGCATGTGTATCAGTGTCTTTTCTACCACTCTATGGATCTAAACTAACTGCTTATGGTTTTAAACCACAAGAGGACAACAGAAGACCATCACGCTGTGTGCTTCCTCACAGAGGCAGGGTACTCACCCTCTTTTCCCACTTCTGGGGGGAGGACCACTCCGCCTTTCACTCCGGGGCCCTGAGAAATTCCTCCCTGGCTTAGCTGGGCCATTGTTGCCACGTCGGTTCTGACGGTCTATTCCAGGCCGCTGACTAGAGAAGCTTCTCTTGGCGATTTCCCTTTTTGGAGCTCCACTGTTTTCTCCTGCCTTTGCGGCAACCTGTGCTGCTGCATCTGCTGTTTTCTTCTCATCCCTTTCCCGCCTCTCATTGAAGTCGCTGCTTTCCGAGGCTGTTTCCCACTCCTCATTTGCCTGGTCTGAAGAATTCTGGTTGGACAAATCTGGTGTCTTACTTCCTGAAACATCCAGAGCAGGGTTGGAGGGCTCATTAACTGCATTATTAACTGTGGCACTCGTGGTGGAGCTGGTCAGCACCTCACTGATCTTGGATGCAGCCTCTCTCTCCTTTAGGCGCCTGAAGCGTGGTGGCTTATCCTGCCTTGGAGGACGGGCAGGCCTCTGTCTTCGTGGCCTCTCCCTGTTTGGATCAAACTTTCTCTCAAATTTTGGAGGTCTTTTATCAATTGGTATAGGACCATAATGCTCATTTCTTCTGGGAGGCTCCCCATCTTCTGGTTTAATGATCTCCGTTTGCCGGGGGTTCCACTGATTGTCCCTGTAGGCTGGTCTCCTTATTGTGGATGGACGTGGAGGACGTCCCCCAGGATCCCTGCCACCACGCCTATACACTCCCCCTCTGCCCCGTCTAGAAGGCTCTCCTTTAGGAAGAAATCCTGGTTTGGGCTTGTTCTCATAATCTCTGATGTATGTTTTTTCTAGGGATCTGTTGTCTACTCTGATATTGTTCTCGGGTTTGAACGACAGGGGCTTTGGAGGCTTCTTGCCATCAGCTCTTTCCTCTCTCTTTGGGTGCTTGCCCTTGACGACGCTGTCTTTGTCTGAGAGCAGGGTGTCACTTGCGCTCTCATGCACTTCGCTGTCAGAATCTGTCTCCGAGCCATGCTGGCGCCGCCGCTTCGGGATTACTTCAAAGTCAGAACTCTCACTACGAGTTTCACTCTCTTCTCTTTGCCTAACAGGCCCTGAAGGCACATGCTCTGATCTAGGCTTAGGATCTCTGTAGTGTGGATACTCTCTATTATGTCCTCTACTGCCCCGACCACGTCCTCCATAAGAACCCCTGTAGCTACGGCCCCTAGAATAATACTCGCCACGACCTCTGCCTCTGTATCCCTGCTCTGGGAACCAGTCCCTATCCCTGGCCTCTTTCCAGTATGTCCTAGGGGGTAAGCCAGGCTCTCTTTTTACTGGCCTGGTTTCTACGCGTGGTTTCTCTACCACCTCCTTGCTCACCACCTTCTCAGCTGGCTTGTCCTCCTTGCCGGTGGGAGCGGGGGGCTGCGCGTGGGCCAGGGGCTGAGCGGCCGGCGGGACAGCTGGGGGCTGCGGGATGGCCGGGGGCAGCTGGGCACTGGCTGGCTGGGCAGCTGGGAGCTGCTGCTGGACTGCAGGGGCAGGGGGCTGCACCACAGCTTTAGCTCCTGCCTCGGGCTGACTGCTCTCCTGGCTTGCTGGTGCTGGGGCAGCGTCCTGGGCTATCTTAGCCAGAGGAGCGCTGCTGGAGGCGGATCTCTCGGGCTCAGCCTGAGACAGTGGCACTTGAGGGGCTTCCTTTTTGTCACTTTTTTCAGGCTTGCCTGGTTTGTCATTAGCTGTCTTTTCTCCTTCTTTCTCCTTTCTCTGCTCACGCTCTTCTCTCTGTTCACGCTCTTCCTTCATATCCCTAAGCACAGGTTTCTTAATAGGACCCGATCTTCTCACTGGTCTGTCACCACCTTCGTCTCGCCTGCCATAACCTGGCCTAGGACCCCATCTTGTTTCAGACTTAGGTTTGAAAGTTTTCTCAGGTTTTGGTCCTTCTGATGTTCTATTAGTGATCAAAATTTCTTTTTTCGGTTTAACCTCAAGTCTCTCAATTGTCTCCTTTGTCTCAATAGGTCTGTTACTTAATTTAGAGATATTTGCTACTGTTTCACTCCTCTGGTCTTCTGATTTTAGAGAGTGACTCGAACCATGGGAAATGCTTCTCTTTAATGAAGAGTGACTTTCCCCCACAGGCACCAATTCTTCTGGAGAACTACGTGTAACCTTGTCACTCACTCCTTCAAAATTAACTGCTGTGTTAGATGTGTCACTTTGGAGAGGTTGTACATCTTCCAAAGGCCTGCTTGGGAACTTCTGTACCTCCACCTCTCCCGATTCTCTGAAAAATTCTGTCTTTGGATGAGAGTCCAGCTGGTTGTGTTCTACAGGATAAGCAGTGGCAGGGACAGCAACTCGTTCTTGCTCCAAGTGTGCCTCAGACCTAAGCAGAAAGCAATTAAGAGTATTAGCATGTAGGGGAAAAGTTTATCCATACATAATTACTCAAATAAAATAATTTTCTATTAAGGATCCATGCTGGCTTTAGGAAGTAACAGGAGATAATTTTTAATGGAGCCACCAACTACTACCCAGGTGGCAGCAAAGCAAAAAGAATTTCTGAATACTTCTAAGAAGCAGAGACAAATCCTGACCATTCATCACAGAGCAAAGGCCAGAAGGGACTTTTTCTTTATACCACTTGTACTTAACACATCACTTTTGAAACAAATACACATTGGACAAAAGTACTCTTAAAATGGGAAAAACTAAGAGCAAATGGAGAACACAGAACACTGCAGAAATGTTCTACAAAACTGCAAATTTTCAATATATTCTGGCAATCACCATTCATCTAGGCTAATGATTCCAAACAAGGAATAAACTGTCTTTCTAGACCCTGCTACAGAGCAGGCATGTCTTCTGTTTTGTACAACAGCACCAAGCACTCTGCATCCCCAAGTCACATCTCCTGCTTTCAAGTTTTGTGTGAACCTACCACCCAGTCAGTCAAAACTGCATTTTACAACCCATGTGACTTGGAGAGCGGCACAACTCATGCTTACCTCAAATCATCAGGCTCTTCTAAGACTTTGGGAGGAGAAGTGGACTGCTGAGATTCTGCATGGGGGTAGGGGTCTGAGCCCCACATCATGCGTGGCTCTGACAGAGGCACGCTGTGCTCCCTGGCAGAGCGAGCCATGTGCTCAAACGAATCTGAACCAGCTGTTGAGCCCTCCAGCTGCTCTCTTCTCATCAGTGGTTTGGGAGGCATAATTCCTGTGGCAGAGTAAAGTAAAACAACTGAAATGAATTTACATTAGCAAAGAAACTGACCTTAATAGAAACAAAGTCTGTCAGGAGGTACCACCAAGGAACACTGTTCCCTCTCCTCCTATCTCACTCCCTTTGACTGTCCGTGTTGAAACCAAATGTCTACTGCCTGCCAGCTGATCTCAGATTGACTAAATCACACTCAAAACTTGTCTCCCATGTCCCAACAAAAGGAAAAAGATGTCTGCTTTTACTATAGTGGGAAGAACCAGGACCGTTGACCCGTAAACTCATGGATGAAGTTTCTGGTGTAACATCTGAGTGGCAAAAGGCAAGATGAGTGTACTGGCAGTTTTTTGTTATTCCAGCTTTTTTCTTTGTACCATTTCAAAGAGATTCTGTATTTTTTACTATCTTTGCTTAGCCTGCTATTTCCTCCTTTCATTCCTTGCCTCCACTGAGGATACCCTTTCCCTTGCTCTTTAGTTGGGCAGGTCCAACTAAATCCCCAAATACATTACATGACAGACTTGTATTATTTACACCCAACAGCTTTCCTAACTGCAAATCAGATGGTCATTCCACAAATTAAAAAGCACTTTTCAGGGTCAAGAATCTGAATCCACAAATTTATTAAGACTCTGGAACTGTTAATATGTAATGTAAAAGTAGCAGAGTTTCATGGGATTTTTTAGGAAGCAATGTAGGACCAAGTGCTAAGATATAATGAAACACAAATAGTAAATACACTTTTTCTCAGTTCAATCTAACTCTTGCTAGCTTTCTGTCTGTATAAAAGGAAGGCTTATGTTGACATTTTAAATCATCTTAGCTATCACTCACATGCCCGAAGTGTGACAGCTGGGATTTTACTGTGTAGTCAAAGCTATACATTCTCATAGGACTAAAATTTTAGTCACATATGACTATGCTATATTTTATCTCAAACAATAAAATAATGTAAATTTCTTCTTAAAAACCCACCCATTCACTAAACAAATCGTGATTAGGAACGACTTCTATTTCAAAACCAAGTAAATTCAACAGCCAAAAAGTTTCCACGTTTACCTGGATGAATAGGAGGCATATCCATGGCAGGTCTTCCCGACATCATCCGTGGGTCCATGTAGGATTGCATCATGAGCCAGCGGGGGTCAAAGCCCATAGAGGCCAAATGCTGGGGATGGGGCTGCATGGGCTGGTAAAGGGGTCTGTGCTGGGGTGGTGGGACAGGGCCACTTGAAGGCTGGGAGGGAGCAGACTGTGGAAGGACACCTTGCTGCTGTTGTTGCCACTGCTGCTGTTTCATTTGCTCCTGCAGATCAAAAACCAGTATTACAGGACTTTTTGGTAAGATGAAGACTTGAGCACAGCTCTAATAACCCTTGGAAACAACAAGTACAATTATCTCCAGGACAGCAAGTATTCTGAAAGTTAATTGTAAACATGCACCAGGATGAGCTAGGAGAAAAGGGAGAAAACCAGACTGGACAATTTACAATAGCTATAGCTTAACTAGTGTGCAGCTGAGACACAGAACAACCTATGCTTCGTGCATGTCATTAATGCAAAGCACTCCTCAGACTATAGGACTCAAGTTCACCTGTGACTGTCACACCCTTTTAGGAAAAGCTACAGATATAATCAATCCTTTGACTTCAGGTTCCACAGGCAAGCCCAGCGCAATGCCAGCATGTCAGTTTTAAAGCCTTTCTTGCATTCTGCAAGTGGCAAGAAGTGTTCCAGGCAGAGCAATTCCTGCCAATACCATTTTTTAGAAGCTGGAAACCAAAACTCAGGACTTCTAAGACTCCTATGGTCACCTTCTTCAGAATGAGGCAGAACACAGCATTCTTTAAATGAGCCTCCTTTTAATGAGTTGGTTACCTGCTGCCTCTGAAATCTTGGTGGTAATGACTTCTGGAACTGCTTAGAATAGCCTGAGGAAACAGCAGGACGAGGTTGAGATCCCGAGTCTGGCTCATTCTCGTGAGTCACCTGTGAAATCTCTTTCTCATTCCGACCACTATCTTGTCGAGTAAAGACTGCTTGATCTGAAAAAAAACAACACCCCATGTTGTATGTGAGACAACAGCCAATCTTAAAATTGACAATTTTACCAGAATGTCAGCAAAAGAATTGTTCTAAAATATCTGCCTTCTCGAACTTCACAGTCTCAGTTTCCAAATGCAGTAAAGGCACAAAAAGTCAAGAACAACTCCTCAAAACAGAACAACTTGTTAATACACCTCTTTTTTTAAACTTAGATACCACCAGCATTTAGGTTGCAGCCATTATGTGATTTAAGAAGTGCTGTATCAATGACACCATATTGCATTTGTATCAACTTTTCTTCATGAATTTTTTTTGTTTTACAGTCAGTTTTACCCACTTAAATATAACATAACCGTACCAAGCATAATCTAACAGTTTTCTCGTGGCATTCAAGTTTCAGTACCAAAAAACCCACCCCATTTAAATAGATGCCCTTTGTGTCTACCTCTCTAGGCTTGCTGAAAGAACAGAACAGCTGAAATAATTTGCACTGCTTTTTAAGCAACATGGGTGGCTGACCCTTCTTTAGGAAGAGAAGAAAGCCTGCTTTTTTTTCTGTGTTCTTCAAAGTCCAGCCTAAATCACAGAAGCCATTTTTTTCCCTAATCTTTTGATGAGCTGGGCAAACAGGCTTAGCTCAAAGGACAGTTATCAGCTGTAATGCACCAGGAAAATAATTGGTCTAGATGCACTACGTTAATTAGGTATGCAAATGAGACTTCTAGACAACAGCTATGCTCTGTGACTCAGCTTTAAGAAGGACAACTACTTGTGTGCAAGCATACCTTTTTCTTCCTTGTTATTCTTGGTTTCACTTTCTTGTTTTTCTACTACAGGTGTTGTCACAGGTTCTACAGGCTCAGGAATCTCATGTGCTGGTTTCTCCTCTTCTTTCTTATTCTCCTTCTTCTCTTCCTCTATCTCTTTTTCTTTCTCTTCCTCCACTTCTTGTTCTTTCGCCTTCTCCAGTTTTTCCTTCTCTTCTTTTTCCTTTTCTTTCTCCCTTTCCCTCTCTTTCTCTTTTTCCTTCTCCCTCTCTTTTTCTCGCTCCTTCTCCCGCTCCCTCTCCTTTTCTCTCTCCCTTTCCCGTTCTCTCTCCCTTTCCCGTTCTCTTTCCCTCTCCCGTTCTCTCTCTTTTAGAGGATCTTCCCGGGAGGGTTTTGTCACACAGCCAAATTTCTCGTTTAACCGTTTGAGCTTTTCAGCACAAGCTGCTTTTCGCTGCTCTTCCATTCTCCTCTCTTCCTCTTCTCGCCGCTTACGGGCTCGCTCCACTGCAGCTGATATCTCTGACTGCTGCCTTCTCCTCTGCTTCCAGATTTCATCTTCATCTGGTACTGGCTTAGGGGGAAAGGGTCCCTGCCTCCCCATCTGGCGATCAGGAGGAGGAGGGTGCTGCAAGGAGAATATCAGTCAGGTTGTACACGTGTCACATGAGCAGCCAACTGAAATACTACATTTTAACTATCTGTCAACACATGTGTATCTGCATGGCATCTTTAAAAAGCACAACTTGGAAAAAAAGCCAGCCCCCACCTTTCCTGATCTGGTTCAGACTTTCACAACCTCAGCTCAAAAAGGAGAGGTAGAGAATCACTTGGGCTCACATCAGCTCTCCTCCCCGTCACCATCAAGGCAAAGTGACAGCAAAGTTCACAAACATATTTTAGATTTGGTTATAGACTGCTCTAAACCTCAGACAAAAGTCCCTCAAGGAGCCAAGGAATTTCAAGGTAGCTCAGGATATGGAATATTTTAGTTCACATTTCATTTGGGACTTCATCTCCTCATATGTCTTTGCAGCCATCCTTCCAGCACTGTTCCCATGCTCCAGCCCTCTCCAGTTCCCCAGTGGGGCTGGATAACTAAAAGCTCTTGAAATTCTTGTGCATTTCACATGGCACTTACAAGACAGGGCAGCTTTATACAACTGCAGCATGGCTGTGTTGGGGTCCCATTCATACCACCCCCAGGCTCTACAATCATTTTACTTGTTAAAGGAAAGGTTTATCATTATGTGAAGGATATTTTTACTTTTCTTAGCCTAAATCCCTCCACCACAGCATTACAGAATTTAACTCAAGGAAATAAAGACAATTCTAATCTTTCTTACCGGTGGTAGAATAGATTTTGGAGGAAGAGCAGGGCCACCTCTTTCATGTATAGAAGGCTGTGGTGGACCTCGATCCTGTTGGGTCAAACACAGTACCAGGGTTGAACAAGCTTCTAAGCACAGCCAAGCTGAAAAAATGTTAGATTTGCTGTTCTCCACTGCATTAAGATACTACACCTAAGAAGGTATGTGCATTCAACACAAATCTGCATGCGAAACAAGGGCAAAAACATTTTCACCTATGTTCTGAGAGCTGAACAATTCAAGTTTATGTTCCTGCACTATTTTTCCTTATATTCAATGTAGCATCAAACCTTAAAGAACAGTGTGATCTTTAATACAGAGAAAAAGTGCAAGTAAAACCAATCCCAGATTTCCCATCTTCATTATTACTGGTGTCAAGAGAAAATATTTCTGGGAAATTTTCAAAAATAACAGTGGCTTCTCCTGGAGGGGGAGGAAAATAGGGCTGTAGCAGGCATAAACTGAGGTGGATGGCAATACTCCTCTACTAGAGGAAACCAAAAATGGCTGAGCTGATGAATTCAACATGGCCTGTATAAAATCCATTAGCGTGAGAAGTGAACTCACAGCTAAGCTGCACTGCAGAAAGTGGACCGTGATACTAAAAAAATCCCCACACCCACAAAAAATGTGTGGGCTATTTATCCAGTGCAAAACCTGATAAACACCAGAATGGCTTCATTCAGCTCCAGGGATGGATACACAAGAGTACTGAGCCTGTCAGCTGAGCCCCAGTGCCTGGTGCAAGAGCTCTCACCCCTCAGGGGTGTGGGGCAGGACACACTACGTAAAGCCATGCTATTTTTGTGCTGCGGCCAGAGGCAGCTAAGTTGTCTGAGCAGCACCTGATGAGTTAGCACAGCTCAGATAATGCTTTCAGCAGCTAATGCCTTCCCTCATGTTCATAACCTTAATTGACCTGATGTTTGGAAAGACACCTGAGTCAGAGCTCTCCTGACAAGGCTGTTTCCACAGGAGCTGAAGAGAAGCGCACACAAACCTGATCAAGCTGAGAGCTTTTGCTGTAAGACCCTTTGGCTGCTGCTGTGGAAACTTGGGTGGCAGACTTGGCATTTGTCTGTTCTTCGGTTTCCTTCTGGCCATCAGGACTCTGGGAATCTTTTGTTGGTGTTTGTTCATCACTACGTGCAAAGAAGTAAGAAAAACAGAGTGCATACTCCACACAGGTATTTGATGATTTATCTCCTAGCCTCAGTGTTGCTTAATCAGGATAATTTCTACTCCACACCCAACTGACTGGAGTCTGCAGGCAGTTATGCCATCGAATACAGTATTAAATTACTGGAATTAGTGCTATTGGAATGAGTACTTGCACTCATTTCATTTATTCTTTCCAAAATCTAGTTAAGTGACATTTCACATCTAATTGGCAACACCAACTCACCCACTTTCCTTCTCTTTCTGACTGCTTCCTTGCTCATCATCATCACTGAAATTCAACTGTTCAGTGTAATCCACTTCACTCTGAGCACCTGAAGCATAAAAAAATGTTCAATTAATCTTTCAGAAACATTCAGCATACAAATAACAGACCATTAATTTGATGTTCTTACCTGCCCAGCCTTCATCGGCCTCAGCATCAAGATTATCAAATTTATCAAGCTCTTTGAGTTCACTAGCACTAAGAATGGATGGGCGTTCAATAGGTTCTGAGCACCATGAGGGTGGGCCTCTTCCCCTTGGGCCTCTAAGAAATGAGAGAAAGAAAAGCCACTGTCACTACTGTCCTGGTTTAGGGCAAACTTGGGAGAAAACCTCCAAAGGGGTTCCTCCAGAAAGCAAATTCAAGTGGCCCCTCCCCCCAGCTGGTTTAGGAAAAGATTTCCTCTGAGAGAACTTATCCACAAAAGACAGAGAAAAGGTCAACTTGTATGACCATTATTTTCCTCCAGAAAGCTTTCAAATAATGACATTATTTCAAATACTGTTGTTACAAGTACATGTGAACTCTCATCCACACGTGTGACTACCAGAATTCAAATAATTACTTTTGCACGTGCACAGCTATCCTCCACTACGGAATAACACACAGAAAAGTGGAAAATTAGTTTTATAGTGCATTAGAGCTCAACTTTAATTGGAAAGCATCAAGGTTGAGAACTAGGAATTGACTACTTTCACTATAACAATGGAAAAGTCCTTTTGTGGGCAAAATACTGGTATAAGTTTCAAAGATGCTCCTGCATGCGACTCTTGCTCTTCACAATCAAAAACCTTGTAATATGCAGAATTGCCTCAAGTTTTGCAGTTGAGCTCTCAAACTCCAGACACCCCATGGCACTGCTCTACACAAGCAAACCTTGGAAGACTCATCAAGTGTCAGGTCCTATGCAATGTATAATCATCACTGAGATACTCAGTGCAAATGATTTATTTTTTAAAACAAGTCACAGACAAAAACCATCACCACCACTTGTAGGTTTCTTACCTGCTGGGCTCAGAATTAGGAAATCTTGTTGGACCTTGCATGGAGGGAGGATATGCCATTCTGGGATACTGATTAAACATCTAAAAAGGGATTAAAACCAGGAGCCATTCATTAAAAAGTATCACTGCATTAAGTACACTGAGACCATCAAAGGAAGTAATGGAAATAAGCGAGACTTCACTCAAGACAGTTTGCTTAATATCACAAGTGCGTGACATTAAGTCCCCAAGGGGAAGTGACTGGAAGTGTTAAACAACTCCTGACAAGTTCAGACTCCATGTAGCAACAGGTAGCCACATCCTGAGAGGTGTTTGGTTTCAACCCTGCCCTTCCAGCAGAACTGATAAGAATTCCACGGAGGGGAGAGAAAGGAGCATAAGGAAATCTCACTAGCCAGAACCCAATCCCTGCTGCTTAAGAACCGTTCATGCAACAATCACTCACATAAGGAGGCATCATTGCTCTGTACTGGGATGAGATGGGTTGCTGCTGCTGGCCATTCAGCTTGGGCTGAGGGACCTGTGGCAACCGCACATCCCTCTTGTCTCCTGCCTTCTGGCCATCATTTTGTTCTGCTGGTGTAGCGCTGCCATCTTCTTGTCCCAGAGCCTTAGCTTCTTGATCTGTTGGAGAACCAGGAGAGTTGCTCTTATTACCCCCATCCCTCCAACTAGTAGCATCTGCATGGACAGAATCAGCACAAGAAAAGCCAGGAATAGACTTTAAATTGCAGATTTCCAGCCAGGGATGGTGAAGAACACATTGTTCCCACACAGTCCTCGGTGACACAGCAGACACACGTTCCTATCTGCGACTGAAAAAAAGCAGTGGCTGCTCAAGAATCAACAGAAGCTGCTTCCTGATCCTCTTCAGCCCTAGGTCCAGCTGTGTTACTAAATGGTTAGAGCTAAATTTACAGACTACTCTAGTTGTCCCATTCTGTCTTCCAAAACACAGTGCAATTTAGGAAGGATACTGATTATAGCACAAGAAAGAAAACAGATCTAGCTGTGCTAAGTGGACCACTGTTGACTCAGTGTGAAGATGCTGTGAAGGCAGAGATCAAGGTTTCTAAGCAGCAAAGGCCTACCAGGAAATTCTCAAGCAGCTCAAAAAGAAAGGTAAGGCACAAGTATGTGTCCAAGTGAAGACAGGTACAGTCTGGTTTACCTCTCTGCCTGATAAGGATGGAATAGAAGTGATAAGGGCTGTACTTCTGGTGTGAATGTCTAGCAAATTGTTCAGGAAAACTCAGGGATTTTTATGACTTAACATTTGTGCCAGGCACTCCATTCTTTTAGGAGTTTCTGCCTGCAGAGCATGGGTTAAGACAAAAAAACCTCACCAGAGTAAATTCAGCAGCAGTGTTCAGATCAATGGAGACCAACAAAAATTCAGAGACGCACGCTGTAAATAATGTTCCTTTAGGGACACAAACCCTTCAAGCAGTGTTAAACTCTGCTCCTAAGTATCCATTACAGTTCTTGCACTTATCTTGCTGGGAAGCACAGCTGCTAAGGGGACTACTTGCCAGGTTCATTTAGCTTTCGGCTGTCAGACAGGAAAGAAGGGCTTAATATAGCATGTACAGTGTGACCAAAACTGTAACTGCCTGCAGGAGGCTGAACAGACACGTAGCTGCTCTCATTTGGTGCTGGACATCTCTCCCATTTCCTGACAATTTATTCTTTAAATCAAAATCAGGAGAAGACATGAACAGGCACGTGGCCTTGGTCTGCAGGACCTGCCAAATATATCAAGGAAAACCAAAGTCTGTAACAAGGACTTAGGGATTCCCTGAGAGCCAAAGCCCTCTAAAGTATTTATCACTGGCACAAGACAGTACCAACCACAGTGCAGGACAGGACCTCGAGTCCATCAAACCTCATCAAAACCAAACTTTTGAGGGAGAAAGGAATTTTGTTTTCCACTGGTAACAAGCACAATTCCAAATGCCTTGCCATTAAAGTGATCTGAGGAAGAAATATGCATTTCTTTTCGGAGAGATGTAAAGCCAGCACTGTTATGGTTGTTTTCTCCAGATCTAATCCCCCACTGCTGAAACAGATCCAGCTGGTCAGTGCACTGCATCCAGGAGCTGAAGATGCCAATGCCTTTCAAGGCACAACCCACTCTTTTGGCATCCTGTAGACTGAATTTCCTCTTCAGGAATTTTCAGGCTCCACCCTTATGAGTACTAACCACTTAAGGCCAGCCCTGATCACCATTTGTGTCATTAGTTAATTCAAGGAGAGTTCTTTAAAGAGGTATCTCACCTGCTGTAACAACAGCAGCTGAAGTAAGAAAATGCCAGTATTGTGAAACTAACAAATGTTCCTCAGAGCACGACTACAGTACTGATAAAATGGGAAAGTGATAGTGTGTTTAATCCTATCTTCCACTCACCAGAAACACAGAAAAGCAGAATAAAGCCCCAAATAGCTATTTCTTCCACATAGGACTGTGCTGATTGAAACAACATACTCATCAATTTCTTCTGCACAGGGCACGAGCAGCAAGTTCCACACAAACCATTCCAATTCCACAACAATCTGTAGTTCACACTTACTCTGTGGTCGCTGGCTGGCTCCTGATCCATCTTCAGGTGCATCTTTATCTTTGCCTGACTTTTCTTGATCCCCAGCTGCCGGCAGACTGGGGAATTCTTGCTGGAAATAACTATTGATTGGAATAGGTGGACCTACACAGTAAGACAGTCAGAGAGTCACAACTTGCTCTAGTCAAAACAGTTCAAAAAGCAACAGAAGCCTGATCATCCTTTAGAAGTCAACATTGTGGCTTTAACATCTGAATGTTTAACTTTCTTCTTTTAAAGCTTTAGTCATTTACTGGCAATATAAAGGGTTCACATCTGCTACCAAAGTTGTTAAATTTACTAGACCAACTATCACAGCTGTTGAAGCTGAGAAAAACCCAGAAGCACTAGAGAGCAACAATGGACAATGGAACAACCCAGGCAGTACCTGGAATTCCTCAGCTCTGTAAACACTTTTCCCCACTCCTTCCAGACAAAGATTTCCTTCTTTTCACTCAAAAACTATAGTCCAATGTAATTGCAAACACATTTATGATTAATTACTGTTCTATAAGAAGTCTCCAGGACTTTAAAAGGCCACAGCTTTTACATTATGAGAAAAATATCAGAACAACATTCCTTGATTTCCAAAACCCTTGATATCATACTCAAGATTGGAATTTAAGACTTCTGTTTACATGGTATGGAAGCCACATATATAGGCTGTCTTTCCTGTCAGAAGGTTTTGTTGGCATCTGCTTTGCAGCAATCTCCTCCCCATACACATAATGTATAGTGACCTATTAGATCAGCAGCATTCCTGTGCCAAAACACCAAAAATCTGACTGAGTGGGGATTTCTATTCCAACAGCCTGAATAACAGCCTGTTCCTGTACCTGTCTTTACTATTGATTACTGTAAGGGATGTGGTATTAGGCTACATGGATTATGGGAGAGGGCAAACTCATAAACAAGGATCTGAATATATGGGGTCCAAAACCCCCCCAGTCCCAGTGATGGGCTTTTTTTTTTTAACAACTAGAAAAACTTCTGTTCTCTCCAATCTCTGAAAGAATCATTGACAAAGATAAAATGCAGAGATCCCAGCAGGCTTTTATTTGGTGGTTGATTTTTTTTAAGAGTTAAACACAGGACAAATACCTTACTCTGTGCTCTGTAAAGGCATGCCAGCAAATACCAGTATTTATCCCTGTGTCTAGGAATTTCCTTGAACTCTTTTAATTCTCATTCTGACTTCACATACTACAGACCACATTAATTTGTTTTTTCTTAAAGGACGCTGGACTGCTGCTGCTCCCAAGAGCTACATCAAATGACTTGCTCAATGGGAAAGAAAACCAGTCCCACTAACCAGATGACGAGGCAAGGGAGTCCCTTCTGAAATCCTGTAGCATGCAACATTCATGAGTTTTATGTATCTTGAAAAACACTTTCTGCTCAAGTCTACACAGTGAACAACGTTCTAATGGCAAAGTGACAGCACCAGAGATCTCCTTGACTGTGTTTAAGCTACAAACCTGAAAAAGTTGGAGTGGCAGCCAGCAGTTAAGAAGTTTAAAAATTCAAAGATATTCTGGTAGTAATTTACTCCAACTTTTAGCTGAAGCATGAGCTGAAAAATACACATTGATGTTATAGTTCATAAGTCTTTCTCCTCTCCATGGCCACCAAGAGGATCAGAGAAAGGTTTAACCTTGCCTCCCTCAAGTTTTACAAAAGCACGAGGTTGAGTGACTGCTGGAATGCTCACGAGGCAGCTGGAGAAACTGCAAGTTCTGAGAGCCAACTGCAGCTCAGGAAAGCAGGAGCATAACAGGTGGATGCTGGGCTTCAAACCTAGGACAGAGAGCAGCTGCTGCCAATTCACATCCAGTGCTGCTTCTTGAAACAGCAAACCCCGTGCTGCATTAATTGAATGAAATGAGGGTGCCATCTGGGCCTGGCATACGAGCTGCCATGGTAACTATGAAATAATTAGCTAAATGCATTTTGAAGCTACTGAGCTGAATCACTATTTCCTGTGCCATGGAGATGATCTTATCAGGTTCTGCAGGAAGGCTGCTATGCAGATCACTTTGCATCAGTGTTTATTCATTTCTTTTTAATTCCACAGAAATCCTGTAAAAGCTTCTACATTTGACAGTAAAACACTGAACATTAAGCAGCAAGAAACAGAGAATCCAGAACTGTCACTTTGAATTCGCAGCGCAACGAAAGGCCCAAATCATCAGGTATGTGATTTTAAACTCCATACAATATCTAAGAAATTACCTCTATGCTATTAGTATTTTATTATTTTAAGATCCCTATTCAGGAAAAGAACTCAATTCTTCAAATGAAAAGCCTAAACTCCATTTTATAGCCATGGAAAACTCACACGTCTCAAGCCTAAGGAATAAAACACATTGCAGGTTATTTATCATAATGGAGATAAAGGAATTTTATGTAATTTCTAACTCTACAAGCATTTTAAAAAATCTGCTGAAGAGTTAGTTCTGATCTTACATCTGTCATGAAAACACTCAAGAGTCACATTGAAGGAAACAATTTTCCATCCTTTCATCCAATTATGTTAAATAACCCTCAAAACACACCTTTATTGTTTTTCCCAGAAAGAAAACTACTTAAACACTATCACTTTGATACTAAATCAACCAAGGAATTTATAAAATGAAGGGAAAAGTATTGCTGCTTCACACATTTAAACAGAAGCAAAACTACACACATTTTGCAGAAAATGATCCAAAACTATGATCAGAATGACCACCAACTATTTACAGCTCTCCTTCCCATGCCAAAATTGCTTGTATTACAGGAACTGACTGATTTCCCCTCCTCACCACAGCCACACTGAAGACTTTATGCTGCCACCACCACTTCCCTGTCAATTCAGAAGAGGTGACTCCACCAACCTTGTAGAAATCCGTCAGACCTGCTGATAGATCCAATGACTGGGGATGGGCTCATTTCCAGTCTGGAATGTTGCTTCCATAACTCTCCCCAGTCCCAACTGGCCTGGCCAAGCCTCAAGGGACTGCTGAGAGTGGGGGTCTCTCCCAACACAGTCCCAGCCTGGCATCCAGGGCAGAACCCCTCTACCCCTGTGCAGCACTCACCATCCTGTCCCCCTGGCTTGGTGTTGGCCCAGGATTTGGCAACAGGAGCTGCTTCTGGAGGAGCAGGAACAGCAGGTTTTGGCTGTGTCTGTGGCACGTCTGGCTGCCTAGAATTAAGGAAAAGCACTTGTGAATGCAAGAGGGTGAGCACAGAATAAGACTGTCAGGATGGCTACCACAAACAAGGGAATAAAATAAGGGAGCTGTGCAGCTGAAAAACCAATAACTACTTTTCCTTAGAAAAGGTGTTCTCTTACATAAAAGGAGTTGTTATAGTAACAGTTAAAAAACTGAATAAATTAGCCAATTATTTCAAGATTCCATTTCCCAAAGAGGAGAGGAATGAATGAAAATGGCTGGGCAGAAAATGCAGCCAGGCATGAACTGAATTACAGCTTTTGAAGAAGTGTATTGGACAATCCAAAAACCAATCCATCTACAAACATTGAAGGGAATAATCTGGATTAATGATCTCTTGCCTCAGGAGTTAACAGAGGAAAGCACTTTAAGACTACCATGAACTGAGACAAAGAAGGCAAACACATGTCAGGAATCACCAAATAAAAGTAACTGATAAGGAAAGCTAAAGACATCACAAAAAACTCTATGTGGTACCATGAACTGCAGTCCAGAACCTTAAGTATTAAGAAATGGTCTCAGTCTCACCATCTTAACAATGAAGAGGCACAAGCACTCTTTTTGTTCAGTGTACAAACCCCAGACACAAGCCCTTTCTAGTCTGCAGATTCAGTTCTATTGTTCAACCTCTTTCAATAAAGGCTATTTCTGAAATCTGCCTATTCAGGTAACTTGAGACTCAAAGCCTTAATGTCTAAAACCAACTAAACCTAACTCTCCAGCTCCTTTGCAGGAACTTTTGATAAAACAGGAACTATGGGGCAAATCCTGTAGTCTAGAATCACTTTATTACACCAGTGAAGAGAGAAGCAGCACGGTATCATGTCCTCTAACTGATAAGAAACAACTGCAAATGCTTCAAGTAGATCCTACATTTTTGAGGACTACCACTAAGAAATCAGTTCCATTTGGGTTCTGCAGTGATCAACCCAAAGCACTACACAGGACACTCAGTTAGAAAGATCACTGCTGGGCAGAAACACACAGGCTTCTCATAGGGATAACTAAATGCAATTTTCATGTTCCAAGAGAGTATTATAATCTAGAAAAAAACCCCCAGTTCTCATTTTTTTCCAGTTTTCACTAGCATTTTCTTACAGCTGCACATTTTCTAAGCAGGCTTTGGTGAATTTATGACTTACATGGCTGTACTTTGTGACACAAGTGGAATGAAGAACAAGACTGTTAGAGAAACTACTCCTTGCATTTCTCCTGTTTCAAATACAAGCCCATTCAGAATTTTAGTTACCCAAGCACTGCTCTGCAAATGTAGATGAGGGAAAGAACTCAGCTGAATTAATCAAATCCATACAAAACAGACTGTACTAGCCAGGAAAGAGACTGAGACCATACCCATAGAATGAGTGATGATTCGAGAAAGCAAAATAATTAATTCTCATAATTAAAGGGAACAACCCATTTATGTGAACTCCAATGCAATGACACAAGAGAAAAGGCATTAAACTGAAGCAAGCTGTTATCAAGATGTAACCTTTATCTGCAACACTTTTGAGAGGAACAATAAAATACTTCACATGTACATTGCAGCATTTCAAGCCCCTTGAAATATCACAAACATAGCAGTGGTCAAACAAATGATCTTAAGATCTGAGCAAACACATCAGATGGCCCGAATTTAGGAGAATTTCCTCATGGCCTGGGCATACACACCTGTTCCTGGGAACAAATCTCTCCCCCACTACTTATCTGTGGCCTTTGAGGCCTTTATCAGAGTAATGCATACGAAAATACAAACAACTTCCAATTGCAGATAAGGGACAGCTACTTATTCGTTTGTAAACAGAACATTAACTACTGGTATCTTCTAACATATGGCCATGGAAGGCCTGTTTTAGTCAAACAGGCTACCAGCTCAACACAGATTTAACAGGGCAAAGTGTAAACGACCTTGAAGTACAGGGTTGTTAAAGTACTAAACAAAACACAGGGCAAAAAACTGAATCACTATGTCAAAAGTTTAAAATAGAAGGCTTAACACAACATTATACTCCTAAAGTCTAACAGCTTTTTAGAGAGAGGTTAAAAATTGGTACTTAAATGTAGAAATGTATACAAAGAAAAATAAAGGGAGCGGAAGATGGGGAAGGAAACCTTTAAACCTCATCTTTTGCTTTCACAAGCACAAGGAACATA
This sequence comes from Bombycilla garrulus, assembly GCA_013400315.1. Classification (NCBI taxonomy): domain Eukaryota; kingdom Metazoa; phylum Chordata; class Aves; order Passeriformes; family Bombycillidae; genus Bombycilla; species Bombycilla garrulus. Next base: position 59,127 of record VXBU01004558.1, on the reverse strand, counting down.
CAACCACTATGCCTAAATTCCAGTGTTTTTCAGAACAATTTCTATAAAAAGAATTAACATTTAAACCTTGCTTCTTTTTATGCAGAGAGAATCCTCTTTTAAGCTTACACGGCAAAAAATAACTGCTTTAAAATACTCTCCAGTCAGAAACTGTAAAGTTTCAGTTTCTATTTAGTTTCTCTCTGTGAAGGGCCAGGACTTGGACTCAATGACCCTGACGGGTCTCTTCCAACTCAGCATACTCTATGATTCTATGATCACTCTATTTTCTTTAGCTGTACAAATGTGAAACAAACCTACCACGTGAAACTGCACTGAGCATGGGAAATTTGTATCATACAAAATATACAACAGCGCATCAACACTGCCACAACTTCTGTCTTGTTTATATCACATATTGGAGGAGGCTGGCAATAGTGCAGAGCTTAACACAAAAAAATTCTGAAAGTCTGGAGAATTTATAGCATTCTAAGCAAAAAAAATTCAAGTACAAATATTAAGAACCCTTACAAAAATAAAGCAGAGATTTAAACATACATATACAAAACAAGAATTTTTGAGTTTTCTCTGCCATACATCAGCACAAGCACAATTAAGTGGATTTTTGCATACTCTCATGAACTTGAAAGCTATTTTCTAACTTTCCTGCTATGTTCCTTGGGGTTTCAAGAGAACTTGATTTAAGGTGATGATCTTATCTTACAAAAACATGGTGCAGTATTTCTTGTCAGCAGACATCAAAACTTATGTGTCCAAGGAAATATTCTTCCCTCATACAGAATTTATAAGCAGACCAGCTTCAACTTAAGATGTCAGGAGGTCTGGT
>VXBU01004558.1:41033-58271 GCA_013400315.1 Bombycilla garrulus | reverse complement strand
TTTTTAACTATCCCTCTACTAGCAAGATTCTTCCTCACAAAAACTAACAGTGGTGCTATTTCCTCTCTGGTTGCTATGCCGAGGACACTCCAGTCTAGCCAATTTCTTCCCAGGTCCTGCCAATCCCAAGTTTTGGGCAAACTTGAGAGAAACAGCCCAGCAAATCAAGCCAGAGCTCAGCACACACTTACTTCTCTTCTTCATGCTGTTCTTGTTTTGAAGCCCATCCTGTGCCATCCTTAGGCACAATGTTCACATTGGGGTCGTTGCCTTTGTTCTCTGCTTTGAGGCTGGGCAGATTAGCTGGGGGAGGCATCCTCCTGGAAATAGCAACTTTTCCAAGACTCTGCAATCCATGGCGTGCGGCAACTGTGTGCCAGAACAGAAAGTGCAAGTTGTAACAATTCTGTTTAGGCACAGCTACACGAAAACATTTTGTAAGAAAGTCAGAAAAATTTAGAAGTGTTAGGAATTAAAAATTTAAAATGCTTCAGAATTTTATATTTAAAAAAAGGAAATTGAGAACACTTGAGCTGGGAAAACCTGAGTACTTTTTGAGCAGTGCATCATCATGGTTAGCCTATTCCAGAGATTAAAAATGATATATGGCCCCACTTTTATACACAACATTCAGTGACAGAATGCTAAAGAAGCCATTTACAATACGATGTTAATGTCAAGCATTAATCCCTTGCTCTTTTGTACATTGCTTAATGTACATTGATGAGTCCAGGAATACCCCTATGGATCCAGCCCATTTCTTTTTTGCTGCAAATGCTTCTTTTTTCAGCTGGCAGATGCTGCCCTTGCAAAAACATTCCTACAAATTCTATTTACTCTGGACCACAAGTAGGAAGCTAATGCATCTCCACAGGACATTGAACCTACCAAGTAACCAACTCCAGCAACAAGCACAAGTTACTACCCTGGGTAACCTGTATTGCAACAAACAGCTCAGTTTAAACCTTTAAAAATAATATTGTGGCTAACTTCAACAAGCTTAGGCACACTTTCTCTTTTACACACAATTTAGGCAACTTTGTCAAGTTAAGTCCAAAACCTTTAGAACATAATTCCCCCCTGGTTTTCCATTCAATGACTCATGAAAAAGCAGGCTCACAGTCACCTTATTTGAGATATCAGTGTAAGTTTTACCCAGTTGTTGTCCAAAAATCGAAGTCACTGAGCTGGAAGTGAGCATTGGCTTTTCCTTAATTAAACATTTCCAGCATGGTAAATGTTAATGCAGTAAAATGCACAGCTGGGGAATGGCATGTCTTTATTTACCCACATTCTACTTCCTACTGGACTGAAAACACCGTCTCTCTGAACTGACACTCCTGTTTACAGCCAAGCAGCACCTAATGAATGCTGCTTTCCACTTCACTGCTGCATCAAGCAGTTAGGAAAAACCACGTTGTGGTTAAGTGCTCATATATTCTGCACTCTTAATTAGCACTGCAGTAATGATGAAACTGAAAGAATGCAACTCTAAAGAGAGCTTACTCACCTGTGGTTTTCTGAGTTTCCAGTGACTTTCCCTTGTAAGTATTAAACAGACTGAGTGTTGCATACTTTGTTTTTCCATCCTTTGCTTTTGTACTCTGGCCTGACTTTTCCGACATGTCGCTGGAAACTCATCAGTCTGGTACCTCCCGTTCACTCCTCAAAATCTGCCTGTAAAGAAAAACAACAGAAAAGTGAAGCAATTTGAATAGGAGCCAACACTTAAGTCAGAGTTCACAGGGTAGAAGTGGACAGTATATTTAACACCATTAGCACCGTTTCATTTAAGCATTCTGCAGAATGCCAAGGAATGCATTAACTCCAGAAACCTTATCCTTATGTAACACCAGGAATTTTGAAGTATTTCTGTCTCTTCAATATGGATGTCACAAAATCAGGAGGGTCAGCATCTAATTAACATCAAACACTGTTCAAGTGGTAAATACCATCCATGATTTCATTAGAGAATGAGTAATAAAAACCCAATCCCAAACCCCACAAACACACAGAATTTCCACCAGCAGATCTTTCCCCACTGGGGAAGCTCAAGTGATCTCATCCACTCCCAAAGCCAAGTACTGAGACACGATTAACAGTTACTGCAGTACAGTATTTCTGGAATTTGCTTCTTTTTTTTCCCAATTAAAACCACCATGAACACAGCAGCCAGAGACACTAAAAACACAGAGTAAGAATTTTTCATCTGTCAAAACCAGAACACAGTATGCTCAGTTGGGGAGAGTGAGAACTCCTTAAGCCAAGAGTGACACTATTCTTCCTGCAGCAGTAAATTACAGGGCTGTTGCAGCAGGTCATTTCTCTCCTCCCTCCTTCCCCCTGAATAACAGGCCTTGAGAAAAAGAACCCAGTAATTAACTGTGATATTTCTCTTGAAGTTCTTGGAAGGAACTTGCTGAGTGCTGCTAGCACATCACCACGCAGGAACACAAGCGAGCATTCACTCAAACAGAAAATTATTATACATATTGATTTGATTTCTCTTCAGAGTCAAAATTCCTGCTACCCTCTTTACAACAACAATTTTTTATCTATTTCTATATGAATTCCAGAAGAGTTATATATGCTCAAAGACTTGTGTTTCATTGTAAAAGCAGACAGCAAGAAGCAAGACATTTTGCTCAAACCCTTCAGTGATCAAACTCCCATGTCAAACTCAGAGCTGCAGATCTTCAAAGGGAACTTGATTCCCATGCAAGGAGCTCGTGGATTAAGAAGAGTCTGCAAGGACAAGCAGTCTAAAGAACAAAGCACCTACTTGGTCATGACAGCACCTACTTGGTTTGACGTTTAGCAATGTCAAAAGACCACGAAAATTTCATTTATATAGGTATGATAACATTCCCATCCCCCTCTGCCTTCTACCTCAATTTACAAACCATGACTGAAAAGAAATTAAGATGGCAAATAGCCTTGAGATGGTTCGGCTTCAGCATAACTTGGGCCAGAAGCTACTCTATCACAATCCATGCAGACCGCTGCAAAGGGAACAATCTCCAGCCTTGTATGGGGCCACATACATGGCCAAGAATTATGTTCTGCCCTCAGAAAAAGATAGCAACTCTAGATTCTTCTTCCAGATTAGTCAGCATTTGGCTATTTCAACAGCAAGTGTTACATCAACAGTTATTCTATGTGTCATCCAAAAATACAAAATGCAGGATGGAAGGAGGGTGAACGCAGCCCACTGAGCAAAAAAAGACTCAGGCTGAAAACTAAAACTCTGTGTGAGCTGTTTGCACTTGAAAGAACGTGTGAGCATAGTGATTGCAGTGTATGACGTGACAGAGTTATAGGCTCTCCCGAAAGCTGGTTTGCCACCCTATGCTCCTGGCAATTATCTGCCCAGTACCTCCTCTGATACTCCAGGATGGTTGTGGTGGACTCCTTATCATAAATACATGATCTAGACTCCGGCCACAGACTTGGCTGCTAGGCTATCCCTCATCTATCCAAAGAAACTACACTGAGGCTGTAAGGTTTCACTGGATGCCAACACTCACTACTCAAATACTTCTACAGGAAAAAACCCACCCAGTCTGATACATGAATTTAGGCAAGCTTATCTTTGGGGTTATCAGCTGAGCAGATTTCAAGCAACCATTCACTCTCCAGCTGCCCCAATACTTACTTGCAATTCAACATGTCAGACTTTGCCCATCAGTATTATTCATGGCCAGACTACTGCTTTCAGCCTGTCTGGAGATCTGAATCCAGGCAGACTCGTTTATCAGGCTGAGTCTGGATCAGACATGAGGCTCTTCATTGGCCTTTTCCTCTCTAAGGAGACTTGGTTTACAATAAGGTGTTCAGTAAAATGTCTGTGAAAGAACCTGGCAGACTCTGTCCCTCCAAGCCTTCTGTTCCTCTCTGCTCCCAGCCTCCTATTTATGATAAAGAGTCCATCACAACCATCCTGGAGCATCAGAGAAGGTACTGAGCTGTAACAGCTCATCCAGAGTTTTAATTTTTTGGCCCAAGACTGATCCCAGCCAAGGAGTTTGTAAACAAGAAGTAGCTCTCCACAATGGTGAATAATCTAGAAACTGGCAAACAAACAAATAAGAAAAAAACTACTTGGGTCATTTTTTACCTCAAAATTCTCAATGGCAGCAAAGCGCTAAGAGACACAGCCAGAGCAGAAAGCAGTTTGAGGGCAGTTTAAGATAACATTTTCTTGTATTTTCCAAAGCCTGCACCTCTGGCAGAGATTAAACATGGAATATCTTATTAATAAAAATCTTCTTCAAAGAGAAATACAGTCTTCATATTTGTGCCGACCTTAATTGTGACAACTGTTCTTTCTAGAACGTTTGACAGCTTTAAGAACAGAGGACAGCTAACACATTCCCCAAATATACTTTTGAGTTTAATTTACAACAATTAGTCTGCTCATTACAACTGAGCTCTGTGCCCTTTATACCGTTGAAATTCATACTGTTTGACAAGTTTTCCTTCAACTACATAGAAAAATAAGCCGAATATTTTACAGTGATTAAAACTGTACATTCCTCAGTAATCTGACTTGCACAGAATAAATAATTAGGCAGGTCAATATATTCAACAATACATACTATATATATATATATATATTTAAGTATATTTAGACATGATACTCATTGCCAAAGAAGATATTCCTGCAAAATTAGACTTTAGACCAGGTACTCAAGCCAGGGATGACAAATCCTTCCTCTGAAGAGCCCATGTGGCCTTCAACAAACATCCTGCCCAGTCACACATTAAACAAGCACTTGGTGCCATCTGACAACAGTTATCAAGAGACAGCTGCATGATTTTTAGCCATGTGAAAATATCCAGCTCCAAGACTCGACTTTTCATCCAAACTTCACTTATGTATGCTACATTTCTACACCTGAGTACTGGAATCACTCCCTCTGTATAGAACCACCTGAGGTGTTTCAACATGGGACACATTTAACTTGTGTATAAAACTCAATGGCGAGCCCTTTCCTCCCCAGGTGATTCCCAATTTGTCCAACATCTCCATAGTATGTTATTATTAGTCAGATTCTTACACATGAAGTGCTGCTGCACAACAGGTTTAGGCTGTGCGCTGGAACACGAGACAGCTGTGTGCACCTCTGAAAACACACACAAGATGTGAGAACTACTTTCCAAGCTAAGCAAGCACCGTGACAGCCAAGAGAAGGACAGGAACAGCATAAGCCATAATGGCACTTGGCAGGGTTCACTGCACCATTAAGAAATTTAAGCAAGTCAGCTGTTCATTCCGAGTGATTACTGTTATGCACAACTACAGAGAGCACAAGGCTCCCAAAATTCTGCAGCAAACATCTACCTTTCAGCTGCTCTGCAATGTTACTAAATAATTTAATTTCACCGTGGCTTGAAGATTTCAAATTATTACTGTAATTTCTGTACCAGACTATTTTTGCAGACTCCAACTGTTTAACTTATTTAGATCCTGCAAGGAACTCAGGAGCTTGTGTACAGAAAATAGCACACAAAGTAGCTGCCACAAATTCTAAATATCCTGGTCTCTTAAGGAACATTTACTTGTACCATCTTAGACATTTAGAGCTGGTACAAGAACAAACTGAATGCAGCAGATTCCAGGCTGCAAAAACATATTTTTAGTAGGAAAACCCCAGCAAACAGAACCTCATAGATATCACACAGGTCTTTTCCACTAAACTCCTAGCTCTCCTGATCATTTCAGAACTCACCTCTATGACTTGTTTAGAATTTAATGATACAATTTATTATACCTGTAAACTTTGCATAGTGTTCCATTAGGGCCAACTGCAGCCTTGAAAAAGTGTCACCTCTGCTTCAGAAAATAAAATTACTTAAGGTAAAAATATTACATATTTTGAGGTCCATTTTGAGGACTGAGTACAAAACATTTAACAACTTAACTCCTAAATTCTTGTCAGACCAGATGACAAACTCTCTCAATCTATATTTTATACATTGCATTTTTAAACCCCTACCTAGACCAAGAAGGTCTGATCTTTAGTACAACATATCAGGAGACTTCTTCAGCAGTATTACAGCTAGTTTTAATACAGCCCTTTCATCTTAATCCCCCACCCCACACCTCTTTAGCCTACAAGCACTCAATCAGAACAGGTAACCTGTAGAGGAGTTTCCCAGGATTCTGAAGTTTTAGAACATTAAAAATACTGGAATAATTCTCACAATTCCTACTCAATGCAGCCAGGATATCTAGTCTTTGTCACCTCCAAGGGCTGTGTTTTGGCCAGATTTGGAGAGATACGCTGCAATGACTTAAGGCAAAGAGCACCATTCAAGACTCAAAGCAGCTGAAAGTTTGAACTCTCAGTGTCCCAAATGCCCACCTCTGGAGTGAGAAACATCACAAAAAATACTACATGAATGTTTATTCATAACTGGGAACTCTCATATTCATAACTGGAACTATATTAACACCTCTCTCAAAACAGAAACCAATCCAGGAAGAATTTTTATATGCTATTTTAAGCATACTAAAAGTAGTTAAAGGGTAAAAACCATCATATACAAATCTGTTGTTTGTATCCAGCCATAATTTCACTTTTCTAAGAATAGCTTTGTTTCTGGGACACCAAAAAATGTAGTTCTGGTAAATTCTGGAACAAAATACAAAAAAAATTGAACTTTTTTACCACATATTCTGTTGGTTTCAGAGGCAGATGCTCCAAAATAAGCATTAGAAATTAAAAAAAAAAAATTCAGTGCACACAAAAATGTGGCATTAAAATCTCAGACAGAAAGTTTTCATTTCAACTGTAAGTCTGGCATATTTACATTCCAGAACTGACAAAACTGCCCACTACTGCAAAATCTAAGCATAATCTCCAGCCTGATATTAACTTTTGAAAAACAACTGTGTGATCTTCAGAAAAGAGACCAATTTAAATCAATTACAGAAACAGAATGCCAATTTAAAACAAAGAAACAGAGGATACTGGAGTCAAAGTACTTGGAACCCAAGAAAGCCTTTTTTGTGATTTTTGTAACCCATTCTCAAGGAATCCTATTATTTGAAAAGGACATTCCAAAATACTGTGCAATTACTGAACACACGGGGTTTGGATGTGGTTTAGTACAGAGAAAGTTGCACAGATAAAAAAATGTAATTACAATTAAACATCGTGACTTAAACTTTTCTGCCATGGATGTTTATAAGCAATACATATCAACAATCTCTTCTTGATGGCCTTATATTTTCAACTCCGGGACCTACATTTTTAGCCCAATTTTCATTTACAAAAATGTAACACCAAAACAAATAAACAAAAGTTTTGGCCATTTATCCCACTATTAAGAATTCTTAAAAACTTCAGCGCTATCTGCTTAATATGACACAAAAACAAGCTTGGAGAACCTCCAGTAACACTCGGGTAGCAAAGAAGCCTCTGTCAAGTCTAAGTACCTAACAAAACCTCTCAAATCAGGATTTCCATTCCCTCCAAGAGCCATACGCAGCACGGCTCATTATCAAGCAGATTGCTGCTAAGGAGGCTGAAAACTGCAGGAAAACTTTGGGGACTCCAAGCTTGTTTTTCTTGTACCTCCATCCTGCCGCTGTGAGCTACGAGAAGCTCTTCAAATCTTTTAAAGAGTTCTTCAGTAGATCTCAGTACAATTCATTCTTGAACAATACAAGTTTTGAACTACACAAGTTTTATCTCCTTAGAAAGCCTCACTAATACACTTTTCCATCTCTAGATTTTGGGCTCACTGGTTTCCAGCACAGCTTGAACGAGGGTACAAAGCACTGAAAGCATGGACTCTATAAAATTGGCAGCCAAGTAGGACAAGAAAACCCTTTAATCACCACCTCTTCTGTACCCATCACCTCAGCTGGAAGAACTGGAGGATGGACACAATCTACAGAGTTAACAGACACCAAACGGAGAAAAAAAACCAAAATTAGTTTGGCTCTTCAGAACCAAGACACTCCATTCTGAGACAAAGCTGCAGCAAAGGAGGCTTTGCCGGCTCAATAATTCTTCAAATAACTCCTCTTTAAAGCCTAAGGAAGTCTTTCCACAACAGCACCAAAACTGAGTATGTCAGGTGGAAAACACACCATGACATAAGACAACCATGTTAGGGCATTATCCCCACAGACGCACCTACAAAAATGGAGTTTGTGGATGCCAGAAATGAGCACCCACAAGTATGTCTGCATCAATTCTAACACACATCCAACAACAGTCTAAATAGAGCTGCTAAGCTAAGCAATGAAAAACAACCCAAATTAGCCACCCACAAAAAAGTCTACCCAGAAACTAACTTCACCACGAACTAACTTCACTTTTACTTTGAACCAGCAATCTATGCAGCAAGCAAATCTGCTGCCTTAGATAGCCTGCAAGGCAGCTTGCCGAACTGATTTTTTAGAAGAAATACTGATCACCTAAACCCCAGCTTTCCAACAGGAAAACTAGAAACAAACCACAACAGCTCAGGGAATTTTTGTTAGGAGCATTTTAAGACTAACATGGCACTAACCAAACTTTTAGGAAGCATACTGCAGAAAAAAAAAAGTTAAATACCCCACAGATCCAAGTACAGCAAACCTCAAATTTGTCTTTATTCAGATTTTAATATATATTAAACTGTATGTGCATGAGTATTTCACAGAAACCATATTCCTGTGGAACAGCCCTGCCAAAAGAAGCTTGATCAGTAGGATCAATCAGAATCAGCATGACCTAAATGTGTCTATGTAACAAGGGATTAAAAAGCCACAGACAGGTTAAACTCACACTGGCAATAAAACTGTCAAAAATGCACTGAATATTTTCATGTGTCACACAGCTGCTTTTTTTCAGCTGAGATAATTTCTATTATTTCTACTGCTTCTGAAATCTTCTCCTTTTTTAAGTGACCTCAGGTAACAGAGATTATGATCCCATCCCCTCCCCTCACAGGCAGAATGATGCCAGTGCAGCTATTTAAGAACTCTGGGGGAAAATAAAGCAGTTTTCATTTCACTTAGTCAAATCTTTTTGCATGTTTATATTCAGAGCATCAAGTAAAACTGTTCAGTATTTTGACAAATACTATCTAAATATTACCTAGAACAATGCAGTTATCCAGGAATTCAATGTTTTTAATGTTTTGTCTCTTTCTTCCATGTTTTATACCAACAGCCCGATTTTGGTCTCCAGCTTTCTACAGGATAAGGGAAGCTGTTCATAAAGACACCTCTTATACTTCCTTTTATGGGGAGCTAAGGAGAATTTAGAGATGCCCTCAAGCATAAATACAGCTATTCTTAAAACAAAATGTTGAAATTAGGAAGTTATTTCCTAAAAATTTTATTCAGTTCTCAACTATTGCACATGCACAGGATGTAATAACTTTGTCTGCTTTAGCTTTATAATTAAATACTGTTATTCGTATTTTAATGAAAACCTTACAATTAAAATAGAAATTGATTTTAAAAAATATCGATTTTTGAAGTGGAGTATCAAACAAGGTCCAATTAAGAAACTTCCTTCAGTTAATATTATGTCTGGTAATTCTTAGGTTTTCCAGAGGTTAGATAATGAAAAATGGTACAAGTATCACCAGAGAGTTTTAACAAAAGCTCTTCTACTATTCTGAACTGAAAACCCAACATCTGCCACCTCAAGCAGCATTAAGCAAGTAAGACTCCTACAATCCTACTCTGGCCGTCAAGTACCTTGAAGAAGTGAAATACATAATGTCCAGACTCAGCCTTAGGGCTCAAGTCCTCAGCCAAAGAAAAAAAAACCTGATGACTGGCTTAAAACATCTAAAAAGAACTGATTTTAATGTGGTTTCTGAGTTTAGGAAATTTACTTTGGTCATTTTTTTTTCAAACTTCTTTGCAACATGAGGAATAGTTCTTTAGGCTAACAGACTGATGGAACTTGCATACAAACAAATACTAAAGAGAAGGGACTTAAAGGCTGAAGTTGTGAACCTGACTGCACAGGCACCACAAAATCATGGGAATCAGAAAGCCTGGATGTGCCACTAGACCAAATGTACCCTGGTTCATCATTCCCCTCTACTGGGACGGTCCAGACTGATCCTGGCAGAGGCACATCAGCCTCAACACCACAGCACATCTTATCCTGTTTGTACTGTCTCAGTTTTGTAAGGGTGCATTTGTCCCAGAGAGTTTCCCACTGCTGATGGAGGTGATGTGGAATCATGCTTCATGAAACAGTTACCTCCACACATGTCTGACTGCAGATTCCAGCCATCAGACTTAGGTCTAACTCTTTTCAGAGCAATTCCCAGTTTGGGTTGAGGCAGGAAGGCTGCAGTGCTAAACAAACCTTATTTCTCACTAACACATGAATAAAATCTTCCAGAGGCAGAAAAGACTCCTAACTGTAGGATAAGAACACCACAGTGGAATACAGTGACCAGGTAAACACAGCACAGCGTTCACTGGTACTTCAAGTGTCCATTTTCTCATTTACTCTAAACAAACCAAACAGTGGAGAGAAACTCAATACCACAGCCACAGCTCAAGTGCAAATGAGGAGTAACTACCAATATCTGTATAAGAAGCATTCCTAAAGTGTCAGCCCTTTTCAAACCACCCAATTTTCTTTGCCAGAAAGGATTTTTCAGGACATTCCAGTGAGAGTCCCACCTCAGTCAGAACCAGCACTGGACAAAGCCAATGCACCAACCCGACACAGCTGTTCTGGCCACATGCTGACAACCCTCAGACACTAATTACAACTTAGATGTTTCACTAGATTACCAAACATATCGCAACTAAAAATCTATTCTTTTCTGAAAATCTAACATCCCAGATTTCTCTGCAGGGCATTTTTAGAGCAGGCTAGTTTATTTCTTCTTAGCCTGACAATGTCTTTACAAGATTTTCTGACTTCTTTAACACCAAACATTAAGCAAATTTTTTGCAAGACACATTTTTTGATTTTTCCAGTTCCATGCAGTTGATTAAGAAACTTTCAAAAACTGTAAATTTTTAATTGGGGCAGGAGTTTTGAAGATCTGGAAGGAAGCCAGAGCCAGAAAAAAAACACCCCAAACAGTTTCTATAGAACTAAAGAGCATCATAATGATACGCATTCTCATTATTTCTGGGAACAGAACAATGTAAGTGCTTTCGCCCAATTAGCTTTTCAACTTGCAGATGCCAAATGAGACTTATTTTTAAGATTTGCAAAACCATTTATTAAAGAAAATTCCATTATTTGGAAGAATGAGAAAACTTCAAAGCTCACAAAACTGAATTGCTGCCTATTTGAGCATGAGATAACGGAATAAATTAAGGCAAATTCTTGCAGAAGCAAGCTGTGTACCTGCTATCAAAGTGCAGGATTCAAAATGCAGCCTGGTAGGCAGCACTTTTCTCTGAATCCAGAAGACTACCACGACCTGTCTTATCTGTCAGAAGGGTTTTTAACTGAAAAAAATTACAACTATTCACGAGGCTTCTTAATAGCTACTTTAGATCAGTTTATCCAGACCACAGCAGCTCTCTGTAAAGGCATGTTAATGGTTAGCATCACAAACAATCCCTTAAAAAAATTACAAACACACTCAGCAGACTGTCACAAGCACTACTTTGTTTCTTTCTCAGCTGAACCACACCATCCAGAAGTCTGGAAAGGCAAAAATATCAGCAACTCCCTTCTCCCCACACACGAAGTGAAGTGTCCTCCTCGGTGTCATCCCGAGCAGGGGCTGCGGTCAGGCTGAGAAAAGGGGGACAAAAGATAAATCCACCGTGTGGCTCCAGCAGCAGCCTCACAACTGCTGACACACTTGAGCCCAAAGCAGGCTGAACAGGGCTCGAGATCTGCTGCTCTGCAGGCGCTGCCCAGGGAAGTCACCAGGAACAACCACTGAGGAGAGCAGGAGTCCGCTCCTGAAGTCGGCCCCAGTGATAAGCAGGTGCAAAACGCTTCCTTTTAGGAAGCTGCTGAAAGGAAATCAGTAAGTACATGAAAAAAGACCAGATTCCCAACAGATGAGGAGAAGTTGCAGCCATTTACAGCCAATACCATACTTCCGCTGTTTCGTTTTTCCCTTTCACTTTAACACTGCAAAATCCCCTTTATTACAAACCCCCAAAAGCACTTTATTATAAATCCTTGCTGGTGGCACATTTTCAACCCTTCCCACCCACCCCAGGTAGACTTGGACAGTGGAAGAGAGCAGGAGCGATAAGGAGAAAAAAGTTAAACCACTCCTTTGCTGGGAGTAACTCAAGGAATCTTTCAAAACTTCCATTTCCTGCTCTTTTACCACAATTTCCAAGCCCCACTGAAATAATTAATATTCTTTCACAGAAGAAGAGACACCTTTTTTCAGCGTTCTTCCCCAGGAACAATACTAAGCAGCAGATTTTGTATCATGCTTTTCTGCATCTTTGAAGCATCCCTGACCTCAAATGCAAATAAGTAAGAATTTTTACACACAACTTGTTTTTCCAAAGTCCCTATTCATCACTTAATCTTTAAATAAAAAATAATTACATCTAAGAGGTTTTATTTTGGAAATTTGTTGCTTTGAAATAATGTTCAGGCAAGCTCCTCCTCTGTTCATGAGCTCCTTCAGAACATTCTGACACTGAATGAGAACCACTCTAGGGCTACATCCTTAAGGTTTTCCCCTCTTCTTTAGAGCACATCTGCCAAAATCAATCCCCTCATAGCCAGTTTTTCCCCTCCAATTATTTTCTGTTCACCGTCTCAAGATATTTTTGTTTCTGAAGGGTCCAACCTGAAGATGGAAACACTTAACAGTAGGACCCTACTGAATAAAGCTTTGCAGTCTTGTACAACCTCACCATTATAAAAAAGTTCAAAACAGCTCCTCTAATCAGTTATGTAATGACTTAAGCTACTTGTCACCATGTTCAAAACTTCCCACCTTGCCCAAATTCTTTGCTACCTGTTACTTCCTAACCTGACTCATATACATCAAAAATAAACATAATTTCTTCTCTGTATTAAAGAGATGTTACAGCATATTTGGAAGGTTTTTAAGATACTCCCACTGTGATAGTGAGAGCCAGGGTTGCCAAATGCTCCAGCTTGTAACATAGACAGCACCAGTAAATGCATATAAAGGTGACAGAATTTTGCTCCTTGGTCTGGTCCAGCTTGGAGAGAGCTTGCAGCCACTCAGTTTCTTCTACCTGCTGCCCATTATCCTCTGGATCTCTGGTTACATGCTTTTCCCTGTGACTCACTAATTTCTTGGAACAGACACATCTCCTTGTTCACTGAAGAATGCTCAGCATGAAGAGATACAGCTGCCAACACCACACTGACAACAGCTCTGGACAACACCAGTTAATTACAGTTAGGGTCGACTCGAGACCTCTGCTTTAGACTGGATTTGACCACAAAAAAAAAAAAATAGATGAGAAGCTAAATCTAAAAAGCCTTATCAGCATAGCCAGCTTTATGCATCTGTCTCTCAGCACTACAGAATCCATTTTCCATGGAAGTTAACTTGCATCTGCCAAATGGCTGCAGATGAGGTTTAACATCTTCACTTGCTCTTGGTTCTGTTTATTCTGCTCAGAAAAATAAAAAACAACAACCAACCCACATGTCCCCTGACACTTTGCTTTCAAGATCCAGTAAATAATTCAGGCTCAACACATTATCAAAATACTTATCAAGGAACTTTTTGTTATCCAAAGCTCTGCCCATGCTGGTAGCTTCATCTGTGGCATGAAAAACATCTCTTAACGAATGTGACTCCAGCAAAGCAACCATTCAGAAATGCCACAAGCCAAAGGTAAGCTTTTCTGGCTAAAATATATCTTTCTTATTTGCACTGCCAAGGGGAAATTTTCTTGTTCCTTTTCATTAGAGGAATTCTGCTCTGCACCTATACAAAGTACAGACTGTCCTAAACATGACTAAAAAACAAGCCCTGTAAATTAGTATTTTTTTTTCAAAATGACAGCATCAATTCATTGATATTAAGACTGAGGTCCCTCAGGGGAGTATCTGGTGAGTTTGAAACACAAGTCCTAAAGCAGTATCAGGTCTTTAACTGGGATGAAATTATTGGCTTCTTAAACAAAAAGAAAATGTTGCTGCACTTCCACCTTAGCTGACGGTTCAAATCAGATTAAGTACATCTTAAATCATTACTCCTGCAAACATTCCTTAAAATTATGACTGCAGATTGAAATGATAAGATAAAATGTATAAACAATAAAATCCAGCAATAGTCACATGCTTACAAAATATGAATTTTAAACCATGGTGTAGTGGTTTATATTATTTCACAAGGACAGCCTGAAAAAGGCTGCTTTTCTAAGCAGAGAAAGTTTGATTTGCTAACTTAAGCAAGCAGTACGGCAAAAAAATGGGCAGTCTAGCCATTGCCAAACTACAATTTATAGCCCAACCAGGTAACATCCGAGTAAGGCTGCCATTTCAGTTAGGACTCAGCTGTACACTGATTAAATTGGTATTTAAGAGACCTCTCTTCTCTTAGTTACCCAGGACTGGGTGATGACCCAGCTGAATATAAAGTGCAGCCATTCCTGTCTCTGATGCTGGAAGACCCTGAAAATGAAGTCCATGTTATTTCCAAATACACATCAGTTAAAATTTATCCCCATCATCCTTCAGACTGAAGACATATAAGGCTGATTCTGCACTCTAATTTTCCCGTTAATCAAGACAGTGTCACATAATTTAAACCATGAACAATGTGAATGTTAAACAGTTTCTCCCTTTAGTATGTGTTTGCAATCTGTAACAGACGAGCTCGTTAGCATTTACTTAGAATGTTATGTAATGGCTGAGGTATTTGTAATAAAAACAGTCTATTTCTGTTAGCCTGTTCTTCATAGACATAAAAGCTGTCTTCATCTGATTTTTATTAGGACTTCATCTTCCTCTGCGCTTGATGCATTTTAAGACTCCTGTGCACTCCATTTTTATTTCACCAATACTCAGGTTATTATTTTCTCCCACCTCCTCACAGGAATTTCAGCTTTTATTTTTACACTACTTTCACCCGTAAGCTTCTACTGGATTTTGTAAAACCCAAACCCAAAAAACGACGAGAGCACGAAGCTGAGCGAGGGAAACATTTCCTACAGAAGATGAACTGGTTCTACCAGTAAAACACCACCAGCAGCCCCGTCATTACAAGCCCAACATCCATCCTCAGCTGGTGGGAAGGTGCTGCATTTTCCTGGGGTGGAGTTTTTCCCCCTCAAATCCTCCACTACAGCAGGAGTCTCTGAAGATGAAGGAAGTGTTTTTCCTTCTCTCACATCCCCAATCCACCACACAAGAGCACACTGTGAAAGGCTTTAACTCTTCTGCAAGACTTCTATCTCCTCATTTTAAGCACGCCACCCCTTATATGGTATTTAGGCTCTGCTTCCTATCCTCTCTCCACTCTCACAACCCTGCCTTTCCTTAGCCTGGAAATCAGCCTGGAACAAAGAAATTGTACTCCCCGTGCTGCAGGACATCTGGCTGAAGGGCTGAAGCTGACCCCACACAGAACAGAATCCTCCTTTGACTTCCATTCTTTGTCTTAAGTGCCACCCAGCACTCACTCAGACAGTCCCAAACCCACACGGGAGCTCCCTTTGGAATTGCATCATCTCTCCCTTGCTCACCGGGGCCTGCTTCACTTTCCCGAGGGAAACAGGACCTATGGAAGGCGCATCCCCATAAACCTGCACCACTGGACCAGGAGCCCGAGTTAAAACTGGAGACTGATGTAACTATTCTGCTCAACAAAAAAACAGGGTTCTCATTATGGAAAGTCTAAATGAGAGCAAAGATATTATAAATCGCTACTAAACTGCCAAGACACAGAATATTTATATTACCAAGACTCACAGAAGCAACTGTATATTGAGTTATACATATTTCATGGGCTATTATCTACAAAAGCCAAGAACTTCATACAAGGAACGTATCCACACACCAAGGCAGAGTTTGAGGTGGCAGACAGAGCCTCAATCTTGCTCTCCAAGCAGTGGCCTAAAACAGAACCAAGCCCTCACTCCAGTTTAAAGAGCGACCTCTCAAGCCCACATCCCCAAACCACCTTTCCACTGAACATTCAGCCACTTCAAACAACTCCCAAAACTTTGAGATACTTGATTCTCAGAAAAATGGCTGCAGAGTTGCACACTAACACCACAAAATTAATGCAGAAGCAAAATTTTCTAGACTACAGAATTAAAAAAAAAAAAAAACAAAAAACAAACCCTGACAGCCACACAGAGCTCCCAGCAGTCAGTATTTAAGGCCAATTCTTTTGTTTCTCATATATGGACAAATGAGATCATGTCCTGTTTCCTGCCCCTTCCAAAGCAGTTTCTTGTCTGAAAGGCAAGTTTCTTGTCTGAACGACACCAAGTAGGCTATAGCTGTCTGTCTCACCACCCTGTTCCTTCTGTTGGAAATATTGCTAATTTCCAGTAACATACCTATCTAACCCAAATAATCAGGGCAGTAAGATGAAACCGTCCTTCATTGCACGTACTGAATTCAAGACTTCCATCAAAGAATGTATTTACAGAGTACCCACGTGAAACACGAAAAGGAAAGAAAAACCACGTTGTTCCTTTCAGCACCATGTTTTCATGCACATCCCCTTGCTCAGGAAGAGGGGCCGAACTGGAAATTATTTGTGCCACTTTTATCCTTAAAACGTTCAATCCCTGCATCCCTGGATTATGTCCACTGCAGACAACTACCTCAATTTCAGCCGTGTCATCTTACCACGCTCTCACCATCCATCAAGCGCTATCTATAAGAACACCTCCGGCTCTGACCACCCCATCCGTACAAATCCTGACCCCGGGAGCACAAACAATGCCTTCCTTCACTCAGTCCTGCACCAAACCTCCCAAGAACCGCCTTTTACCGTAGGCGAGGAGTGAGAGAACCGTGGATGCGTATTTCAGAGTTGTGAAACGGAGGCGCCCTGCAAGAAAAGGCTGCTCTCCCGGAGCGTTTCTGCAAAAGAATCCCAGCCACGAAGGGGAGCTCAAATGCACGCAGAGCTCAGCGTGCTCCACGAGAATCTCCAGAACAGAGAGAAAGGGAGCGAGAGAAGGACAGGGAAAGAGAGGAAGCGGGAAACCGAGCGCCGTTAAAAAAAGGGGAGAAGCGGGGAGCAGAGAAGAGGGCGGGAGAAGGAAGCAGCACCCCCGCGGGAGCGCTCCCAGCACGGCCGCCCCTCCCGCCGCCC
>VXBU01004558.1:0-40503 GCA_013400315.1 Bombycilla garrulus | reverse complement strand
GATCCCAGCTCCATCCCGGTTCTCATCCCGGTTCCTATCCTGGTTCCTATCCCAGTTCCCATTCCGGTTCCCATCCCTGGAATTCAGGGTTCCCTGTAATCCTAAGGCTGCTTGGGCAATTGCAGGGATGCTT
Organism: Bombycilla garrulus; assembly: GCA_013400315.1. Classification (NCBI taxonomy): domain Eukaryota; kingdom Metazoa; phylum Chordata; class Aves; order Passeriformes; family Bombycillidae; genus Bombycilla; species Bombycilla garrulus. The sequence continues at coordinate 40,370 of VXBU01004558.1, read as the reverse complement.
GCTTGCTTGGATTTATCACTATATGTATAATTTATTATTCTATATCAATATATTAACATATATAACATTTCTTTCCTATCTTATTTGTTGATATTTCTATCTATATAATGTATAGATTATACATATACAAGGGCACGATTGTCCCCTCCCCGACTCAAGATCCACTTCACACACCCTGACAATAAACCATTAATAAAACCATCCACACAAACCAAATTGCGGGGTTTATTTGTGGCTCCCTCCTTCATGTCCCAAAAGTTACCAGGCACAGAAGTGGCTCTCGACAAGTCATGTTTCACGAAATCTCAAGGTGGTGTGGGTCTAGCCAAAGTTTTAGGGAGCAGATGGGGGGAAGGCTGGCCCCATGCTCACCAGTTCCCACCAGGATGATTCGGGGTGGATGCTGTGTGTCACCTTTGGTGAAACACCAGCAGGAGGTGGATGGACACCAGACAGCCCTGGAGTCCAGGCTCCTGCTGGTGCCAGCTCCAGCCCTCTGGCAGCACCTGGCACAGGTGCCACAGCTTTGCACCATCCCCAGATCACCCGGCGCTGCGCCTCTCCAAGTTTCTTCTACAGCTGGGGACCTGGCCAGGGGCTCCAGCCTGGCTGGGGGTACTTAGAGAAGAGAAAACCTGCAGTGAGAGCTGCTGGCAGAGCCAGGAGGCACATCCAGCACCAGCTGGAGGAACTGCTGGAGTTGTCACCCACCACCCGAGTTCTCAATGGCTTCAGCGTGCGCTGCCACTGGGTCAGGATGGCAGCTCTGGCCCCACTCCACCTGCCCCGTCCCACCAGCCGGTACTGGTAGGGTGAGCAGGGGCCAAAAAAGATTGCCAGGGCCAACTTGGGGTCTGTCAGGAGCAGCTTGAACACGCTGGGCTTTACACCAGCACACGCAGCAATTTTGTCCACGTAGCTGATAAAACTCATCTTCAGGTTCTCCCTCTCAGATGGATTCCTTTGATGGATGTAAGAAAGAAGAGTCAGAGGGCATCATCCTGTCTCAGTTCTCAGCTCCAGGGAAAGCTAAAGCCTCAGGCTCAGACATCAGTCTCTGAGGCAGAGCTCTCTTAGCCCCAAATAAAGCCAAAGGCACTGAAAGAGCCTCTGAGGTGCTGGTCCCAGCAGTTCCCCAGGGCAGAGGATAAGCAGAAGCTTGTTTTGTCTCTGCAGCATAGTTTTGGCTTCAAAATCAGATCTAACTTAACAGTACCAGCATTGTAATGCCACAAGTCCCCCTGCTATGTCCTTCCCTGAGGTTCAGGGGCATGGATTTGGCTGATTCTATGAAGTAGGGATGTAGACTTTCAGATTAAAAAAGGCCAAGGGGACTGGGAAAATCTGGCAAATGCAGAAAGCTTCCCATGCTGGGAGGGACCTCCAGGATTTTTCTGCTTGAAACCTTATCTCCCTTACAGGAGAGACGACATACTGATCTGCTTCTGGAAAATTTGAGACAGCCTCAAGCTTGTTTCCCTTGCACCTCAGGTTTCCACATTGCTGTGTAACAGCATTGTGGTGCAGTCATTGGGGCTTCTGGTCATAATCCCTGTGGCTCTGTTTTGTCCCAGCTTTTCCCCAGTGTCCCGTGAGCCAGCCCTGCCCTGCTGGCTGCAGACCCAACCCAGTCTGCACCCCGAGGTCCCCTCCTTGCTCCATCATCCATCCCACATCCTTGTGGACACATCCAGACCTACCATAAAATTCCTGCCAAGGAGGCAGGCTGTTAGCTCCCACACACACAGTGGCCTGGTGGAACACACCCTGACCTGCCAAAAGGTGACACAAACTGTCCCCCACCCACCCTGCCTGGCTCCACGGTGGGTTCTGGACGGAACCCAGCGGTCCCCACTGCCTGGATTTGGGAGGGAGAAGCCACGAGATGGCACCCTTAGTCTGGAGGAAACCAAACCTCCATCGTGACATGCTGGGAACAAGGACATGGCTTGGAAGCCTTGCAGAGGGAATCTCCAGAGGAGGAGAGAGAAAGGGAGGGAGCAAAAAGGAGATGGGAAGAGAGGGAAGGGGAGCTGCAGGCCTTGGTCTTGTCATAAACTGCTCCAGAGAAGCTTATGGTGTCTTGTTCCAAAAAGGAACCATGAGAGCATTTTCCTAGCTCACTGCAGGCGGTGAGGCAGTGGGTGTCCTGAGCAGGTCCCTCCAGTGTCTGCCATCGAGCCCCCCCTTCCCCATGGTTATCCTGGCACACAGCACCCATCTCATCCTGAGTGCAGGAGCATCACACACCTTTTCACTGCTGGCTTTCTCTTCAAAACCTCAGCCATCATCCTGCTGCGGGGAGGCAGCTTGTTCCAGCCTAAGAACAGAGAACCAGCGAGCTCCATCAGCACCTTAAGAGAAAGTGTTCAGCCCCTTCCCAAGGTCCCAGCACCTTTCCCAAGGTGTGGAGCAGCAGGTGGACAGAAGCTGCTGTGCCACTGATTCCCAAAGCCACCACGGGGCTGAAAGATGCCAGGCTGCCCCAAACCTCCCACCCAGAAGATCTCCCCCATCTCCTACCTGCAAAGACCCCTGTCACCCAGCGAGCCTGCATTTCTGATCCCACCATAATCGAGCCCGTCAGCTGGATCAAGCCAATGATGGCCAGCGTGGGCTTCTCCAGCTGCGGAGGGAAGACGCATCCATAGAGGGAACGGTTGTCGTTGATGGTGTTGCGAATGGACTCCTCGAGGAAGGGGAAGGAAAAGTTGTAGCCCGTGGCAAAGAGCACCACGTCGATGTTTTCTTCGGTCGTCCCATCTTCAAAAACAGCAGAGCTTTCAGTGAACTCCTTCACGTTTGGCTTCAACACCACAGTCCCAGAGAGGAGGCAGAACGGCAGCTCTTCATTGACAATGACCTTAAATTTGGAGCTTGCAGTGGGGAAAAGAGGACAGCAGTCTTAGCATCTGGGAGGGACCTAAAATGACTTTTTTTTATGGTCAGAATTCCCCTCCAATGGTTTGCTATTCCACAAATATTCCCCAAAACTGAAAATTAAGCATTTCCTATTATAAAGACCCCCTGACCACACAACAAAACAACCAGAAAAAACACCTTTTGCTGGAAGCCAAGCCATAGTTTGTGTGGTTGAACCATGAATTGAACTTCCGAAACATGATCCTCCTGGTGAGGACTGATGGGAGAAGCCACTCCAGGAGGTGGTTGAAGCGGGTGGTGCCGACCATGTCCTTTGGGAAGCCGTGGTCAGAGACCCGGCTGGTAACCCACGTGTTGCTCCTGGTGCTGAGGAACACCTGGGGGGGAAGGCAGGTCTCAGCCTCCTGCCGAGGCATCTTGTTGGTTTTGGCCTGAGTGGCAAACCCCATCTCCTACACTTGAGCCAACACAGAGTTAACTCAAGGGAAGGAGATGAGGTCCAGATGAACCAAGCAGCTTGTGGTGGCTTTGATAAAGTTCCCACAGCTGCTCAACTGCCAGTCCTCAGGCAGCCCAAACTCTCCAGGAGTTACAAATCTTCTTCAACTGCCCTCGGCGAGAAGTGGAATTTATTGAGGAACCTGAGGGCAAAGCTCCCTGTGGTACCTTGAGTCACTGGCTCTCACAATCCCTGTCTGGGCCACCATGGAGCGGTACCTTGGCAGCCACACGGCTCAGCTCCACGGAGAGGTCGCCGCCAGTGTTGCCGATGCCGACCACCAGGACCCGCTTTCCTCGGAAAGCCTGCACATCTCTGTACTGCCGGCTGTGCAGACACTGGCCTCTGAAGCGACTCTCAATGCCTAGGCAGAGAGTAGGGAGCATCTCTTATAAAATATTCTCTGAGTCAGGTGTTATGAGCTCTCAGAGAATTTATCACTTTTGGGTTTTGTCCAGCACTTCCCAATGGCGTAAAAGCAGCAGGATGGCAATAAAGACAGTGTTGGAAACAGAAGAAGGTTTATTAAAGACAAAAATAACAAACTCTGCAGAGAAAAGCTGTGCCGGAAGCAAGGAGATCTTCGTTTCTGCTAAAACACCCCAAAAATGCCACGAGATACCTTTGTTTGGTAGTTTTTGTAGTAATAGCCCAGGCAGGACTTTTGGCATTGGTCCGACCAGATAGCACCAAGTTAAGGCGAAATTTAGAAAGTCCTATGAGGTGTCTTTGTATTAGCATACATCCAAATTGGGAAAGAAATTTCTGGCTTTTCACCTTTTAAGGGAGACAAAGAGAAACTCAAATCCTTCCTTAATTTGGCCACCCTGTCATTAGGGGGCACACTGCAACACGTCTCCTACTGCCCAATACATTTACTCACCCCAGCCTTGTGTCTAGATCCTCTGCAGCCCCCAACTCTCCCCCTCCCACCTCTGCTTGTAGCTGAGAAGCCCACAGAAATTTCTTGTACCTCCTCAGCTCAGTTTTGCTTTGCAAATCCTAAAGCCTGGGTGCACCTTTACATACTGTTTTTCCCATTCCCTGGAATGTCCCCCACCATTTCCATGGGGCCAGGGTCCTGCCTGCTCCAGTGTGGGCACTTCAGGCAGGACAGGAGCAGGCAGGCTTGCAGAGGAAAATGCAACCAGGGGAGCCATGGGTGCTGGGGACTACCCTGTGCGGCAGCCCCACTGCCGGGACAGGGCTTACCTGGGAAAGAAGCCAAAGGCAAGTAGGGCTCCTGGTAATGGCCGGTGCAAACCATGACAGCATCGAAGACGTGGGACTCACGGACACCATCAGTCTCGGTGACCACCTCCCACTGGCCTGAGGTGGTGAAATCTGGGTGCTTCCTCACGCTGAGAACTGTTGTCTTGCACAGAAGCCCAACAAAACAGCAGTCAGGATCATGCTGTGTTTTGGAGATGTGCCTGTGAGAGGCTGGGGCTGCCGGGAGCAGGCTGGGTCCTTGGGGAGCTGCATGTCACTTCTGAAGCTGTTAAATCCCAGCCTGCACTTTTCCCCTGGCAGTGGCACTGGGGGGCAGGCCCGTGTTCAAGCAGCCTTATTTAAAACATGGGGCCTGAAGGCTGTGATCAGGACGCAAAAGGCACGGGGTCCTTGCGGGCTGGCACCTGGCCTTGTCCCATCCCACCTCAAATCTCAAGATGCATCAGGGGAGATATAGGTTGGATATTAGGAAGAAGTTCTTCACAGAAAGGGTGATAAAGTGCTGGAATGGCTGCCCAGGGAGGTGGTGGAGTCACCGTCCCTGGATGTGTTTAAAAAAAGACTGGATGTGGCACTGGGTGCCAGGGTTTAGTTGAGGAGCTGGGCACGGGTTGGACTCAATCTTGAAGGTATCTTCCAACCGGTGATTCTGTGATTCTGTGAATCTGCAGCTACCCATGGCTCTTCTCCCTGTGGGGTTTGGGGTCCCTGCTCACCTGGAAGTGCACATGCCGCAGGAGGTCGAAGTGCTGGGCGTACATCCTGAAGTATTCCAGGATGAGGCTGTGGGGCAGGTAGTTGGGAAAATCCTCAGGAAAGGGGAAGTCGCTGAAGCAGGACATCTCCTTGGAGGTGTTGCTGATGACTGAGCGGTACACGCTCACTCTCCTGCTGTCTGTGGAGTCCTGTGGGAAGCCAGTGGCAATGTTTTGTCCTGGGGTGATTTCATGATGCTCAATTGTATTCCCATTCTTCTGTTTAGCCCAGAAATAAGTTTTGCACCTTTAAAACTAGATCTGGGAGTGAAGGGGAGGATAAGGAGAAGCAGTGGGATGTCTGAGGTGGGTGTATTAAAAAACAGAGATAAGAACTTCAGCTTCCCTTCTCATGGACTGTGTTGTCTGCAGCACAAACAGCAGGAGAGAGCTCTCCTTTGCTTTCAGAAAATTTTTAGCTAGCTGAAGCAGAGAAGTTCCCCAGACTGTGGCTATTCTTTTTCTTGGAACTGATGTGCCCTGCTCTGGACTGAAAGTCCAGAAGAACACTAGGAGCTCACACCTGTGGCCCACCAGGGCCTGGGACATTTTCCAGCACTGGAGGGACTGATAGAGACTGAGCGAGCCAAGCTATACCCCACGACAAGGACTCTGAATTTGCCATCTCTTCAGAAGAGTGAGAGGTTTTATTATTTAATATTATTCATTTTTTATGCTTGTAAATACTTTGCCTGTTAAGTAAACAGGTTTTTTCCACTTTTCTCCAAGGAAATATTTTCCCAAACTAGCTGGGGGAGGGGCCACTTGAATCTGCTTTCTAAAGGGACCCCTTTAGAAGTTTCCTCCCAAATTTGCCATAAACCAGGACATGTTTCCAGGTGTGCAGGAAAAGACTTTTCCCCGAAAAGTATATGAGTATTTTTCTTCCTCACATTTTGGTACAAGGAATAAACCAGGACTAGCACCTGGCGACAATAATTTCTGCTGCCTCCATTTCCTTCCCCATTTTGGAGTCAGGAGGAGCCCCATGAGTGGAATAGGGACAGTCCCTGAGGATGTGGCCACCCTTTCCTCTTTGCTGCAGTCAAAGAGCATCCAAGGAAGGGGAAAACCCCGGGGACAAAGCCAGAAGGCACTGACCGTGTAGCGCCAGATGCCGCCGATGTCCCCGCTGCTCTCGAAGCAGGTGGGCTCCAGCCCCTCGTCCAGGCAGCACTTGACAGAGGCCAAGCCTCCGACCCCGGCCCCGATCACGGCCACACGCCGGGCCATGCTGGCCTGCAGCAGACGACAGGCTGGTGTGAGAGCAGCTGGAAGCACAACAGCCCAGGGATCAGCAGAAATACCAGTCCCTTCTTCCCATCCCCTGCAAAACACCCCTGGTCTTCTCTGGCTGCAGGTGTCCATGAAGGAAAACTGTCCTGGGAGGAAGCCACGGCCAGCTCCTGGTTCAAGTGCTGTGCACAGATCCTGCTCCTTACCCTTCCTGTCCTACCCTTCCTGTGCTAAACCCGCTGTGGGGGTCCGGGAATCTCCCTCCTCCATGGAGGGAAAAAAGAGGCCCTTTTCAACTTCACTGTTCTGCCACTTCAATTTATTCCCTTTTCCAGCCCAAACCAGGGCATGCAAAGAAGTTGCGGCTATCTTCTTTTGCCTGCACAAAGTGATCCTCCTGAAACCTTTCAGAGAAAAAACTCCAGCTAAGTGGCTCACTTTCACGCTTTCCTTTTTAATTTCCCATTAAAGAGCAATCTCTTGAAGACAAAAAGGGTTTAAAAAAAGAGAAAAAAGCAAGGCAATGCCTGACTGAGCAGGAGCACGGCACAGCCATTCAGAAGTTAGACAGCTCTGTGAAAGCACGGCTGGGATTACAGGATATACAAAAGGTAAGAAACCCAGGAAACGCTGGGTATAAATGGGAGGAACTCAAAGCTAGGGTGTGTAAACTGAGCTGCACCGAGCTTGACTGGGAAGCAGAGAAACTAGGAAGAAATGAACCCACACAAACTTTGATCAGATAATAAATACTCCTACTGGAGAGTCTGCAGAAAGAGTAATTTATAACTTTTACTATCAGTTTTGTGTCAAAAAGTAAGTTAACATAAAAAGAAACTGGAGGAAAGTGAAGAAAGCCAGGGAAAAACGAGGGAGTGCAAAAAACCCCCTTTGGCATCCACAAGCCTGGCCTGAGCCACTCCTTGATCTGCAGGAACAGGGCAGGACATGCCCGCAGCTGCCTGCCTCATTTCCGGAGCCTTCTTTGGCTTTAGGAAAGGGTAGGCAAGCTCAGGGTGGTCAAGTCACTCCACTTTTCCAGCACTGCCTGCAGATGGTTTCACTCCAGAGGGTCCCTGCAACACCCCTCTCCCCCCACCAGCAGCAAGGCAAAGTCAGCAGTGAGGGCCCCAAAACCCTGGAGAGAGCTGTGTGCCCACTTTTAAACCCTGCCAAACCCACCCAAGAGAAGTGAGGAGCAAACCTTGCAGGACAGCTCTGTGCCTTCGCTGCTCAGCCCTCGGACGAATTTCCCTTGAGTTTCTCTCGCCGTAGATTGGAAGGGAAGGCTGAAGTCCAGGCAGCTTACCACAGCTCTTGCACCACTGACCTTTACCCCTGCATTCCCCCGCCCTATGGGTTTAAATACACTGGAGGAAAGTTCTGAACCTCCCAGTGGCAGTGCCAGGTGAAAATTCAGAGATAATCCCAAAGGGAACATGCTTGCAAGGACTCCCATGCTGTAAACTTGTCATGGCTCTAGCCCAGGCAGCAGCTTGGGCTTGTCCTGATCTATCCCCTTTTGTGGCGCCTGTGCTGGGCTCATGTTCCCTTGGCATCCCCAGTGATCAGCAGAGCATGTTCCCTTTGCCAGCGGACGGCATGGATGTGGGACATGGAGCACCGTGCAGCCTCATTTTGTGGAGTCAGGGAAAGCCCTGGGAACCCCAGCTTTGTGAGTTTCCCACAGCAACTGGTGGGACAGCCCCAACTCAGACACGGGCGCTCCCCCCAGCTCTTCCCACGCACACAAGGACAGGACAGGGAGGCATCTGCAGCATACTCCTGGAACAGCCACTGTGATTTTATTAGTTTAAAGTTTCTCCATGCACAAAACAAAGTTTCAGGATTGTCCAGTGGTGGGACATGCAAGGAAGCAAAGCCAGGAGTGCTCAGCCCCACAGGCTCACGTGTGACAAACCACCACAGCCACCCAGCATCCTTTCACTGGAATGATGCATCAATTCTATCCCCGCTGGGATTTTGGGGTCACTGTGTTTAAGTTTGGGGGAAGGGACATCCTGATCTGTGTACGCAGCCCAGATAATTCCTGGGCACTTTTGCTCCACTTCTGCTGGTCTTGTCCTCACTGCATCCTCCTCTTTTGTGTGATCCAGGCACAATTATGCCACCAGTCCTTGCTCTGCTCCCGGCAGCAGGCAGGGGAGCAGAGGGGCAACAGACACTTGGGCATGGCTGCCATCCCTGGCTAATGAGGTCTGCAAAGCTGTGCTTGGGGTTGAGCTGGAGCAGAGGGAGGTTTATGCTGCAGGTTGCAGATTAAAGTTGGTTACTATCTACTGAAATCCTTTTCCCTGGTCCCGTGGCAGACTGAGGAGCTGTCTGACCTGAAATGACACCCCTCAGGACAAAATAAAAAAAAAAACAAAAAACATGCCCCAAAATCTATTGGAAACCAAAAATCACAGCAGCCAGGAGCAGAAGGAATCCCATCACAGGGAGGAGAGAAGGGAAAGAGCTGGAGGAACCAGCAGGGACTCGTGTTCTGGTGGGCTTTAGGACGCGGTCCCACTGGGTGAGGATGGCCTGGCGTGCCCCCTCCCAGCGCCCAGGACCCCCCAGTCGGAACTGGTAGGGGGAGCAGGGCCCGAAGAAGATGGTGAGGGCCAGCCAAGGGTCTGTGCAGAGCAGCCTCAGCACACTGGGCTTGGCACCGATGAAGGAGGCCAGTGTGTCCAGGTAGACCAGCCACTCGGTTTTGATGACTTCGTCAAAGGTCAGACCAAACCTGAATGAGTCAGAGAAGAAACAGAGGCAGGAGAAAGATCAGTATCAGCAGGGCTTAGAGGAACTGGAGTGGAGGTCCTCTGTATCCTTGTTGTTATTGCACGTGGGGTGTTTTTAGGAAAGGACTGGATGCACGTGCAGTGGAAACGTGGGAGTGTCTGGACACAAATACTGTTCACAGCACAGCACCTGTAAAGTGATGCTGACTCGTGTCAATCCTTCACTTCCTCATTCACAAGTGGCACCTTTTCCCCCCTTCTCTTGGTGAACCTTTGTTAACAGACTTTGGCAAACCAGTTTTGAGTCTTTTTCAAAACAAAACAAAAAACCTCCCCTCAAACCCAAATCCCTTTTATTTTTGCAGAAAAGTCATGTGCAGCATGAGAAGAGTGGCACCCTTTAGTACCCCTCATGTTCATTTCCAACTAATATTACAAGAATACATGGTGACTTGGAAAATTGCTTCCAGTTCACCTTCTCTGTGAACTCACAGCTTCATGTCCCACCTTCAGAGGTCTGAAAAAGCCAACATTCATTTAGCCTTATATTGTACAGCAGTTGGTCTGTGCAATTCTGTATTTCACTCTTCTATACTTTTCTCCTACAGCTATTTAAGTGAACCATGGATTTATGTATCACTCAGTTTCCCTGGGATTGGCTCATTCATTCCCTACTCCTTTTTAGCCTTTTGCCTGCCTGTGGACCATTCACCAGTGTGCTCAGACACCTGTTCACAGTGAGTCAGCTCTCCACACTGAGAGATGAGACAATCTGTCTGTACACCTCATTGGTTGTGGGTTGGCTTTCCCCCCCCTCCCCCAGCTGAATTACTTTGCATTTATTACCATTAATTTCTCTGCCATTTTATTTCTCAGTCCCTAGGGATCCTGGTGTTCTTCCCCAACTCCCAAGCAAGCTTTAGCCTTGAGTACCCTGAATTAATTTCTTCCTGTCACCAGCAGGTAAAATATCAGTGTTAAATCAAAGGTTACATTGGCTGTTTGCAAGTGAGTAAAGGGGAAGCTGGATCCAGGAATCCTCCCCTCTCCTCTGCCATGCGTGCAGGAAACAGGCACAGAGTGTTGCTGCCCCCAAAGACTCCAGGAATTTTTCAATCCACCAAAAAACCTTTGGGGCTCTGGGGGATGACTTACCATTGGACTTGGTTTTTCTTCTTCTTATTTACTTCCTTCTCCATGACAGACTGGGAAGGCAACTGACATAAGCCTGGAAGACAGAGGGGAGTGTCCTGCTAAGTTTAACTCCTGGGAGGGAGCTGTGAACTCATTCAGTGATGCAAAATGTGGGAAACCCTTCCCTGGAAGGGCAGGAAAGTCTCATTGCTGGCAATTTATTCAGCAGTGGCAATCCTGCCAGAAACCAGCCCTCCAGTATTCCAAATTCACCCACACCTTTTCCTGCTCTTACAAATGTGTGCTGTCAGGGCACAGGTAGGTGATGTGGGGTCAGATGGGCTGTGCAAGCCCCAGATAGGATCATCCCAAAGAGAAACCCCAGAACTTCTCACCTCTGTGGAGTAGTCCTGACCCAGCCCTCCACGAGGTTATTCTTACTATTTTTGTTAAAACCCCAAACAAAACACCAGTGGGTTTCTTTCCTCACTCATGTTGCTTTAGCTTAGCTGAAGTGAAATAACTTGGGAAGTCTGAGCCTTGAAAATGCTCCCTTGTCTGCTCTGAACTTCTTAGCTCTGGTGTCTCCCTGGCTGGTGGGATAAAACCTGTCCAGTCTGAGCTGCATTTTGGGGCACAGGAGGGCTCACATTTGCTCCCCTACCTTTGAAGACACGGCTCACCCAGCGTGCCTGCATCTCTGCAACTGGCATGATGGCTCCAAGGGGCCTAATCAGCCCGAGGACAGCCAGGGTAGGCTTCTGCAGGTGGGTTGGGAACACGTATTTGTAGAGGGATGCGTGCTTGTTTTCCACCCTGACGACGGATTCTTCTAGGAAGGGGAAGGAGACGATGTAGCCCGTGGAGAAGACAACAATATCAATGGGCTCCTCCTCAGGGCAGTTGTGGAAAAGGACTGAGTTGTCCTTGAACTCCTTCACGCCTGGCTTGATGGTGATTCTGCCTGTCAGGATGTAGCTTGGGAGGTCGTCGTTCAGCAGGGGCTCACGCACCCGCCAGCTGTGGAGAGCCAGGGGCTCTGAGAGTGGGACACAACAAACAAGCCTTGCCAGTCCCTTGCTCCTCCTTCCCCGAGCTCACACCTCCCAGTGTTATTTTTTCTGAGCAAACAGCCCTGCCCCCCACCTCCAAACAATGACACGTGTCACCAATGTCACCCTGTCTCACAGCGTGAGTGATTCATGGACATCTCCTGCCACCTTATTCCCTTCACTCAGCTACTCTTTAAATCATCCCTTTCCAGAAATGATCCATGCTTTAAGCCTTCCTTCTCCTCTTTACCGAGAGACCTTCACAAAGAAAACTGCTTTGGGCCTTCCTGGGCTTGTACAGCATGCCCAATCTTTCACCACTTAAGGGAGCCACAGCTTATTTTCTCCTCACCATTGGAGATCACCCCAGCCTGGGCATCGGTTGATGCTGATTGCTGAATATCTTCCCCTGCCCACACCACAAGCCCATCTGCATGGGATGGGAATGACCAAGAAGTACCTCTTGTCTGGTTGAAGGCCATAGTTTTCATGGTTGAACCACCGGTTTGCCTTGTAATTAATCAACCACCAGGAAAGGGATCCGGGGAGGTTGGTTTTGATCAGGGTCATGAAGCGAGTGTTTAAAGTCATATCCCACGGGTAGCCATGCTCAAACACACGGCTGAGCAGCCAGGCTCCTCGAGTGGTGCTAATGGTCACCTGGAAGAGAAGAATCAATGGCTCAGGTGATGAATTTGCTGCTCTTCCTTTATAAAGAAATTCAGAGGGGCATGGCACAGGCAGCCGTGCAATGGAAAAGCAGCAACAGTTTCTTTAAGACCTCCTGGCCGCTGGTGATGGAGGTGAAACAGGAGGCAAGAAGAAAACCATCTTGCCTTCAAGGTAGGTTTTTCACCAAGAAATTCAGGCTCAGAAAGCCTGTACACCATGTCCCTGTGAGGAAAGCACACTGAGCTATTGTTCCCAGTGTCCCTCTCCCCACACCCCTGGGGTGGCAGGGTGGTGGCACCTTTGCAGCTACACGACTGGCCTCCACTGCAATGTCCACTCCTGAGTTGCCCATGCCCACCACGAGGACACGCTTGCCCTGGAACACGTCAGGATGCTTGTACTGCCGGCTGTGGAAGTACTGCCCTCGAAACCTCTCGATGCCTCGGGGAAAAAAGAAACAGAGCTGTGAAGTACTTGAGCATTTGTGGATTTTGTTGGAAGAACTGGTGTAAAAAAACCAATCCGTATGGCACGAGCAAGGCAGTGCAATCTCTGGCCACCGGGGACTCACAGGAGAGGTCCAGCCCTCCGTCCCATGTACACAGAATTAATGCTTCCCCTCCAAAATGGGGTCTCAGAGACAAAGCTGCTGAAGCACGAGCAAGTATTGCTGTTCATGCCAGCAGGACTGGAAAGCAGAAGCAAAAAAAGAAAAGGAGGATTTTCCCCGAATAACCCATAAATCTTCTCTCCCCAGTCCCTGAAGCAGGTAACCACAGACAGACCCATTCCATACCAGGAAAACACTGCAGGGGGAGGGATGGCTCCGAGAAATTGCCGCTGCAAACCATAACAGCATCAAAGACATCTGATGTCTGCTTCCCACCTGCCTCGGTGACCACATTCCACTGGCCCGTGGTGGCAAAGTCAGGGTGCTTACGGATGCTGATAACTCTGGTCTAAAACATGGAAGCGAAGCAAAGTCACCACGGGCACTCAACGTGGGTGGGGAGTGGGGCAGGGCAGGGCAGCATCACTCACCCCAAATCTGATGTGTTCCCGCAAACCGAAGTGCTCGGCGTAGCGTCGGAGGTAGTCCAGGAGCAGGGCATTGGGCAGGAACACCGGGAAGTGCTCAGGGAAGGGGAAGTCAGAGAAGGCAGACATCTCCTTGGAGGTGTTGCTGATGACTGACGGATAAAGGCTTGGCCGACCGGCCTCGATGTGCTCCTGCCATGGCAGCCCGGGGTGATCAGCCCTGTGCCCGGACCGGGGACTGTCCCCCTGCTGGCCTGGCTTCAGGGAGTGCAGCTCTGCACCCAGCAAGCTCTCACAGCCCTTCCACACCCAGAGGAGCCCGGCCAAGCCACCCCTGACCCTGCAGAGCTGCAGGTGTGAGGGGAGCAGGGCAGGGCCCTCTGGCTCACCGTGTAGCGCCAGACCCCTCCGATGTCCTGGCTCTGCTCGAAGCAGGTGGGCTCCAGGCCCTCATCCAGGCAGCACTTGGTGGCTGCCAGCCCGCTGACACCCGCACCCACCACGGCCACTCTCATCCCTCTGGTCTCTGCCAGGATCCCAGGCTGCGAATGGGGCTTGACCTGCGGGAACTCCACAGATGATCATCAATGAGACTCTCAGGGGGCAGCTCCTGGCATGCCCTCTATAGGGAATTTGTCTATATGTCACCACCAAACACCATTACATTTACCAGCATTCTGGGCTCGCTCTTCATTTGCAGGTTAGATTAAATAATGTCTTAAATAATAATTTTCTTTTATTTTTTTCCCCCTTTATTTTAAAAATCTCCACTTTTACAGTGCACTCCCTGGCCTGCTTCCAAGCCCCTGCAGCTGCCCTGGAAACTGGCTCTGAAAGTATGTAGCTGAGCCACAATTCACTGCCAGTTTTTATTTACAAGCTGGGTTCAAATGACCCTGCCTTATCAGACTTGCAAATATTTGTATTTTATCTTTGGATATCTGCCCCTGCCTCTCTCAGAAGAAAAAAAAAAATGCACTGGGATTATTCAGTTTCTGCCTCTCTTACAGGGTCCTGTCCCCCATCCCCAGGGAAGATGATGCTGACTTTGACATGGCCACTGAGGCTGATAGAGGGGCTGCAGGTGTGCCACACTTTGGATTGAGGATGATTTTGTGTCTCTTGCAGGGCTAAAAGCAGCTCCACCCCAGGGCTTGAAAGGCAACAGCCCCTGGGCTGACATCCAGCCCTACAAAACTCCCAGTGGGGATGGTGGATCCTGATCCTTGGTAGTGCCAGGCAATAAACCAAGGGATGATGGCCAGGCTCTGTGGCTTGGGCTGGACAATGCCAGAGCCAGGATCCCCACACAGGTGCCCTGGGGGTGCTACTGCAACATGTGGTTTAACCTCAGGGTTGGAGGGAGCAACCTGAAAAACTGAGTTATTAATTCAGCATGGCAGGATGTCTCTATGGGTGGTAGCAATTCCTCTGTCTTGAGAAGTGCTTTCAGCTTCCACCAGACACAGAGCATGGTGCATTCATCAGGAAAAAGAGGAAAAATTCTTCAGTAAAAAAATGGGGCTGGACACAGTATTTTCTGAACCCCACCAAATTCTCCAGAACCATTTCAACTTTCAGTCATAAGGCAACACCTAATGAATAATCTGCTTTCCCAGGTTGGAATAAAACCTGGACTTTTTCCTTTGTAAATAAAGAAAGCACAAGCATGAGCTGCTCACTGTTAACTGTTTTGGGGTAGGCTCTTTTTTTTGCATGGTGGGAGCTAACTTATATCACAAACCTCCCAGCTACATTTGCTTTTTAATTCCCCACCTTCTTGCAGAGAAGCTACAAGTGACACCCAAGAAGTATCAGTTCTGCCACCCCATGCCTGTTCCTGCCACACTTTTCACACTATCCCTGCAAGCAGCCGAACTCAGAAGTGCCCAGGTAGGGAGGGAAGGAAAGGCTTCTCAGCCCTCTGGGAACACTTACCTCCAGCCCCAGCCACCTGCGCTCTGTGTCACCTCCGCTGTGGGAAGGGAGGGCCCCTCTCACTTCGGATTTATAGGCGAGACGTGGAGCTTGGCAGGGGCCGGGAGGGCAGGCAGCCACCCCACTCCCACAGCAGTTACACAACTCGCTGTGGGAGGAGTGGCTGGAGTGTCCTGCTGTCCTGTGGAGCCAGCTGGACAGCCCAGCTGCTGATCCCTGAAGGGGTGGCCGGGGCTGGAGTGCTCCAGCTGTGCTCCGCAGTCGTGCTTGGGGGACCCGTGGGGGAGGGGCCAGTTCCTGTGGGATGTTTTCACTTGCCCCATGGCTACTTGCCAAAAAGGGGCTGAAGCGGAAGAGAATTGGCAGGGGTTTGTCAGGAGTTTGCACCCAAGGCGCATTCGAGGAAAGAGAGCTGGGTTGGAGAGCTCATTGGGCACAGTTGTGCCATCAGCCACACCAACAGTGCCAGTGCAGGGCAGGAGGCTGCCCATGCCAACTGAGAGAGCATGAAATGGCGACAAAGCAGTGTATCAAAGTTCCAGGCACGAAAAAAGGGGAACTATTGGCTGAAACGTCAATGCAGGACATAGAGACCATCCAGATATCTCCCAGGAGTAAACTATCGTGGAAACAAAGGGGAAAAGGATGGCTTTGGATGGGGCTTTTCCCCCAGATATTCAATATATTTAGGGATGACTGGTGAGGAAGTATGAAATCCCTGCAAATTAATCCAGCTGGGCATGGAGAATATAGATGCCATGGAGAGACAGTTGATAGAGGACTGGGTCTTTAGGAAAAGCAGTGTTTAGAAAATGATAGAGATACTTGTGCCTTGGGAGTGACAGCAGAACTCACAGAGTGAGTGCTGGGGACGCAGTCAAAGCTGCTAGCCCTATAAAGGCCTCACCTTGTAACTGACAAAGACACTCTCAGGGCAATGGCCCAGGATTTGATACCAGCTCTTTTAACAGTTTGAATAACTAAGGAGTCCACAAGGGAGAAGGAGAAAAACCCATACAAGGTCTGCAGAAAAGAGGGTGGTAAATAAAGTATCCAACAGAGATGTCTGCTCTGGCCCTGTATTTTGATTTGCAGAGGCTGAAGGGACATGTTTACAAAAAAAAAAAAAAAAAAAAAAGAAGGGCAACAACTTTGACAGTGTTGGGATTTGCACAAGCTCTGTCTCCCAGTTCTCCCTCACACTGGGCCCTTCTCCAGGTGCACAGGACCTTGTTCCTGCAAAGATGCTCACCAGCACTCAGCAAAAAGGAGTCAGGAATCCACTAAGGCAAATAATATGTTCTTTATATTCTTTTGCTTTTTTTGAGTTCCCCAGCAGGCATTCAAGTGACTTGCATTTAGAGGGATGCCATGGCAGCATTCCAGGAGTGGTGTTAGTGCTTTTAGGAGTGCAGTTCAGGGAAGCTTTCTAAAAGAACAAGTTGTTTTTGGCAAAGATGAGCTGCTGGTATAGAAATGGGACCAGATGCCTTTGCTGCAGCTGCTGTCAGCAAGGCTGGCCCTGATTCTGGCGAGGAATCCAGTTCAGAGGTGCAGAGCTAGATGCAGTGAGTGATACCATAGGGTAGAAATACCTCCAAAGCCTCAGTAATCCGCCTCAGGGCGGTGGTGTTCCCCTCTACAAATACCCTTGGCCAGGGTCTGGGCCAGGTGTGCAGAACAAAGAATTAGAGGAGATGGAGATGATATAGCAGGGACGCAATTACCGTAATTATGTACACACATGCCTAGGGCACTGGAAAGCCCTTGTCAGAAAACACTGAAAAAAATCTTGTTCCACTACTCACCTCTGCTGCTGGCATGGCGGCCCTGGCACACCTTAGGAAGAGCCAAGAGCAGTGAAGATCCAGTGGCAGCTGAGGATGAGAACCAGGAATGGGATATTCATGAACCTGTCCACTGATAAGCCCCTTGTTTTTTCCTTAGAGATGCAAAGCTCCCCAGCACGGTGGCACAACTCTGGGCTCTGCAACAGCCTTTTTGATCCTTAAAGCAGAAGGAAAAAGAAAGTAAACATATCCATTTAGTCTTAATCAGATAGGAAACTCAAGTTCTCTTCAAAACTCTGGCAGCTGTTTTACAATTTCTGCTTAAAAATATACTTTAGGCCAAGGAGGGGCAAATCTCTGCACAGACAAGTCTCAACACAGCCTACTTTGTTGTTTTCTAGGTTTGTGTCAGCAGCTTTGGGCATGTGCCATGCTGAAGGGGGAAAAGAAGGAGGAAAACAAAAGTGGAGTTTCTTGTTAAGCTGGTCTCCAAGCAAGGCAGGGGACAGCACCAGGCAGCTGCTCAGGACCCGATGGGATGTGAGGTTTGGGCTCATCAGTGAAGTACTTCATTTTCCCCTCTCCAATGTTATCACTGCTTCCCCTCACTGTCCAGAGGCTTTAATTGAACTTACAGCCCCAAAGGTGGCTGCTGCTTCCCTCTGCTTCCTGCAGAGCTGCAGGATGGGGCCATCCGCAAAGTGAATGAAGAAGGCTGCAAGCAGCTGCCGGTGGAAAAATGCATTTTCCCCACCCCTCCCATTTCTTGGAGCCCAGATTTTTTTTTAATTTTAATTTTTATTTTTTTATTTTTTTAAGAAGCTTTCCCTTCACCTCCAAGGCCAAAAGGCATTTTCCTGCTTAAAATCAAAGAAAAACCCTCCCCAAGCGGGCTGTTTTCCTGTTTACTATTCCCGGCACATAGAGGATAATCCCAGTGACAAACACTGGCAGGACAATTCTGTTTCTGCTTAAACTGAGCTAGGTATGTTCAATATCTTGAACTCTTCCTGAAATCTCTCAAAAGATATCACTTTTAAGGAGATCCAAAGGATGTACTGGAGCAGACATGGGCTGTAGAGTGACTATAGGAGAGGCATTTACTTGTTAAGCGAGGAGGTCTCTGCATGAAGAGCAGAATTGTTTTACTCCAACATTCTTGGCAAAAATTAACCTGATTTAATAAGTCACCGTATATTTCCAAGCATGTAACCTGTGGAATTTCTCAAGCGAAGGCTGCTGCTGTTGTTAAACCTATTATGTTAATAAATCCTGCAGAGCTGCAGTTTTTAACTTCTTGGGTTTGGAGTTTTTAAAATGTACATTTTACAGCTTCCCAACCCCGATGGACATTTAGACCCTCCCTCTACCACCACATCCTCCTGACAGGACTCAAAGTGGATATACACACAAGTTCCCTGGGAGATGCCCCCAGATGACACACAGCACTAGGAAAGATGTCAGACCCTTCTCAGCTCTTGTGGGCCATTCCTCGGTGTCAAGAGGTCTGTGCCTGTCATTTCACAGGCAATAAAGCACAGCTGCTGCAGACACTGTCAGAGCAAACAGGACTTACGGTTAAGGTAACTCTAAGGGAAATAATCCTAAGGAGGAGCTGTCTGGAGACCACAGCCTGCCCAGAAGGTGCCTTCCTACCACTACCAGGTGAAGTCATCCACCAGCCTCTGAGTGCTTTCAAAAATTCCACTCAGTGCAGTTGACCCTTCTCGTGGTAAATATTGACTGAGCTCCCTGGCCAGGCACTTTGAATGCTTCCAATTCCTGCTGCCTCTCCAAGAGCATCTCCAGCCTGTGGCTGGGCATTCCCACCCCCCAGCTGAACTCCTAACTCAGGCAGAGATGTGCCCCTGCACCACCCCAGCCTCCCACCTAGGAGCACTTTTATGCATTTATTTCCCCAAATCAGGGGATTTAAGAGGACAAAGCCCCAACACTGAGCAAGGCCCTGCTCTCAGACCCCTCAATGGTACCTGGCAAAGAATCCAGGCACTGTGGAGCTGCAGTAGCTCTCATCAGCTGGCTGACCTTCCACCTCCCAAAGCTTCTCCAGTCCCCAGGAGAAAGCATGGGAAGGGGCCTTAGGGATGTCTGACCCATCTCCTCCAAATGCAGCTCCAGCTGACCTGGACCACCTTGCTTCCTTCACCTGCTTTAAGAACTTCTGGTTGTGGAGACTCCCATACAACTCCAGGCTTGCTTTTGGTGGTGCCTGGTGGGGTCGAGCTCTTTTTGCCCTCCACATCCAAGCTGGGCTGAACATTTTGCAGCCTCACCCCTCCCTCAGTTTAAATGAGAACTGATTGATGGGATAGAGGAGCTCTGTCTGGCTCATGCCTTGGATTGCTAGTTGATCTGAGAAACTGCTGAGAACCTACAAGTGATCCTGGATTCCTGGGGATGCTCAGCAGCACTGAAAATGTACTCCACTGGCTGCTGTTCCTGTTTGTAACCTGAAGGAGGACTTCTATATAAAAGATTTGACCTTGACAATAGGAAAGATTTGACTTCTTTTTATAAAAGAAATAAAGTATCTGTTGGAAAACAACACCCGGGAGGGATGCACAGTGTGAGAGCAGGCCTGCTCCTGGCATGGGGATAGGAAAGGTTAAAACGGTCGTACCGGGGGTTGACCGCGCTGCCCGGGTGGCCAGCCTGGGTGGCAGACAAAGCCCCCGGTGCCGTTTTAGAATCGTCCGGATAGCGTGGTGGGTCCGGTCTCCGTCCTAAGGATCAGCTCCGATCTTGCAGGGTCCGGCAAGCGCCCTAGCCGCGAAACTAATCCTGGCAATCAGCCTGAGGCTATCAGGCGGTCCAGCTCTTCGGTGATTAATCAGCTTTTGCCAGGTAGTCGCTTGCTAGCTCAGGGGAGAAAGAGACGAGAAGAGCCGACCCGGAGTATTCCACGAGTTCTTTATTGGGGGTTCCGTGAAGGGGTCCAGGAACAGCGTCTTCTCCCGAAGTGGGCAGAAGTAGGGGTTTTTATAGGATTAGGTAGGATTGGGATAACTAGCCAATAGTCTGAGGTCTTGGTGTTTTGACCTATAGTCGTAGGACATTTGGCATGTAGCCAATAGTGTTACAGGGAGTTAATACAGGGTCTTAGGAAGTAGGGTTTAGTACATGACTAAGCATTTTCTCTCCACGGAAGCCTTGGAGGCTCAAAGATTGCAACAAAAGGTCATCCCAGAGCAGAGGGAGGAGAATAAAGGTGCAGGAAGAGTTAATAATTTACCTGGGTTGACACAGATGTCAAGCAACTGAAACAGGAAAAGGCCATGGACCTCTTGACTCATCATTTCCCAGCTGCAGTTTTCCCCAAAAGAGAAAAAAACTGCATTTTGGATATTCTTCTCTCCTCTCTAAGAAGGAGAACCAAAGGGAAGAAGAACTGCAGGTGTAGGAAGGCAGAGAAAATAAGAAAAGTTGGTCAAATATACCCAGAGACAGAGAAAAAAATAAAATCAAATGCTTCAATATTTTTAATGGCAATAGAGGTAGATCTGCTCAACATCTGCAAAGTTTTGATGGAATTTTTGTCACACACTAAAAGAAAACAAGAAGAGAGGGCTCCCAGCATACAAAAGAGCACGAACAGTTGGGAAAAAGCATGGAAAAATCTCACCTACAGAATCCTACGATCTTCCAGCCTGAAGCTGCCTCACAGCCATGGCATGGCTGAGGCTGGAGGTGACTTCCTGAGATGGTCAGAGAGCCTCAGAGCAGGACAATGGCAATCCTGCTGGGGATGTTGCCATGCAGTGGTCACCTAGAACAGAGGCCAGACAAGATTAAGAGAGTAAAAGTGGGTATTTACTGAAGGCCTTCAATAGGTACACCTTGGGCAGTCAAAGCCTCCCCAAGAGGCTGCACCCAAATGGACGATGGTCAGGAGTTTTTCAGACAATTATAAGTTTGGTCCATTTACATATCAGGGGTTAATCCTCCAATTACAGCTTCAGGTAATGAAGTAATTTACCCATAGTTTGCTTCCCCCCCAACTTACTTATGTTTATACTTTTCAGAGTCTGAGGCAGTGAGGTGTCCTTGAGTTTCAGGCCTACAGGGATCATTTTGTTTGACCAAAATGTGAACACAGTAGCTACCACTCTATATGGAGTTTAGAGTTATACACTAAAGCAGTACAGGATCTGAAAAATATAAAAGCTAAAATCCTAAGGCATCAGGGACAACCTGCAGTCTCAGGAGCCACAGGAGGTCAAAGGCACAGTCTGCCTTGGTGTGTGCCATGACCCCGGGATCATGCACAGCCCATGTGATTGCAGCTCTATGTGTCCTGGCTGCTGCAGGAGGACACGTAAATCCTTAACAGAGGGCAGATGGTGGTCTGCGCTGGCCATTCCCAACCTTTCCACTGGGAGCAGCGGCAAAGCAGAGAGGGAAAAACCCTCCAGTTTTGATTCTTCTGCTGCCTGTAGAGGGCCTCTGAGGCAGGAGCTGGAGGGATGTTCAGCACACAGCCCGGGTGCAAGGCTGGGCAGCAGCTTGTCCACGTGCTGTGCTGCTCATGCCTCGGCTGGATGTGACACAACACCCTCGGATGCTTCCCCAAGGAGCATTTCAGCTGAAAAGCTGGAAACAGAAGGATTATACCCCAAAGGAATAAACCTCAGCACAGCGCCTTGACCAGAGAGCTGCAGCTGGGCTCCGGACTCGTCAGCCAGGGAGGAACCAAACTGGACAGAGGCGCCACTGGCCCAGCTGGGAGCACTGGGGAGCACTGGGACTCCGTGCCCCACAGACGCCCACAGCTCCCGTGGGGCCAGGGATCATCCTCTCCTCCCGCATCCCTCGGGCTCCGCTCGGCCCTTTGATGTGCAGCTGCATTGTTCCAGCATCTCTGAAGTCTGAAATGAGAAACACCCCGTGCGGAGGCTGGGCAGAGCCCTCGGGAGCTGCCAGCAGCGCCACGGCAGCCAAGGCTGCTCGGGGGACAATAAATCTGCAGCTGGAGCAGCACAAAGCGAGGCACAGGAACATTCCCCTCGCGTTGGCTCTGCTCTAATTGCATCCCCAGCCAGCTCTTGTTTTTCTTGAACATAGCTAAAGGTCCATATTTCATTTGCTTTTCCACACCCTTCTCCCCCATTTTTGTTTGTGAGCAAAATCCTTCCAAGAAAAGGCTGCAGGACTGTTCCCAGTAGGTTCAGGGTTGATGAATGGAGCACCCCAAGGGGAAGCTGACGCCTTGTGATAGGGAAGAAAATTCAACAGTGTCTCTTCAACCTCCTTAAGCTTCCATCTGCCCTGAAAGTTGCTTTTGCCATTCCCTGGGGAGCTGTTCTGACCCAGACCCTTTCAGTGGAGACAGGAGCGCTGAGAGCACAGCTCACAGCTCACCAGACAAGGACAAATCAAACAAAAACCCCACCTTGCCTCTCATGAAATCTCTATTGCACACAGCATCTGCAACTGGATAACACATCATCTCAAAGACATCTCTCCTCTTAACCCTCTTCCCCTCCACTGCCACCAGCCTTGGAGCTTGGTGTCCTCCAGTCCATTTCCACTCCTTCTCTGGGACCTGTCCTTAGGCAGAGCCTCTCTCTGTCCTTCCTCTTTTTTTTTTTCTTTTTCCTGCCTATGTGTTTTTTTTCTAGAGGTGCTGCCTGGATTCAGGCAGGAGGCACAGAAACTGCTGAGAGCACTGGGTGAAACCTCACGGTTTGTGAAGCCACAACCACCCTGTCACAGTGTAAGCTGTTTGAAGGCACCTGGCTTTCAGGATTACACTCAGAATAATCCTTTCCTTGGGCAATCCTTTCCTTGGCACAGAGGTGCCCAGGGTTCAGCTGGCTCAGGCTCTGCTCCCAGCCTTACAGAACCCAGCTGGGAAGAGCAGAGACCACAAGGACTTGTGTCTGAAATACCTTTGCTGAAGCACAGCTCTGCCCATGTGCCATGCAGTGAGGTGCTTGCATTTTTCCTGGGGCCAGAGGGGCTGCAGACATGGAGAAGCCATGGGATCTGCTCCCAAATACAGGAAATCGTACCAAGGGTTACTCTCCCTTCAACAAAATACCTTTCCTCTCCTGGTTGCCTCTCCAACCCATACCCTGCCAGGGATGCCTTAGGATTTGTAATTTGTATTTGTAATCCTGTAATTCTTTAGTGTATAACTCTAAACTCCATATCCAGTGTCAGCAGCTGTTCTCCCATTTTGGTCAGACACAACAATTCCTCTCCAGGCCTGGGAATCAAGAACACCTCACTACTTCAGTCCCTGAGAGATGGAAACAAACGTGAATTGGAGGGAAGCAGACTTGGGGTAAGTGACTTCATTATCTGAAGCTGCAACTGGAAGATTTACCCCCAATATGCAAATGGACCAAACTTATAAAAGAGTGAGAACATGTGACCCATCATCCATTTTTGGCTGTAGCCCCTAGGAGGGTGTTGTCTACCCTAAATGTACCTGAAGGCCCTTCCATAAATATACCTGCTTTTTATTCTCTTAATTTTGTCTGACCTCTGTTTTTAGGTAAGCCCAAAAAGGCATCAACAGGATTTTGTCAATGACCTCCCCAGGCAAAGGGCTGTCCTGTGTCACAGATGTGCAAGCCTGGCTTGAGGCTTCAAGTCTTGGTGAAGTCCCAGGCTGGGATTTCAAGGTTTGACCTGTTTTTCTGCATAAGGAACAAACACAGCTTTTGTTCAGCAACAGGACACCAGCAGCTCACGTTTTAGCACCAAATTGCTCCAGGATGCTTTGTGAGCCCACCTGCCTGAACAGGCTTTGTGGGTTTAACAATCACAGATTTCCTGATGATTATTTGCGCTTCCTCTTTGGTCCTTGGGAGAGAGGTATCCAGCAGAAGGTGTCTGGTTTAAGCCCCTGGAACAGGAAGGCAGGGACTAACCCCAGAGCAAACCTCTCAGCCTCACCTACTGCCTTCCAGTCCCAGTGGCACAGACAAGTTGCCATCCATGGCTGAAACCATTGCATTTAACTCATGTGTCCTATGGAAAGGCAAGGATCCCCTCCTTGCTCCAGCAGGGAAATTTTCCAGAGGTTTGGGACATTCAGTGGGATGAGGGCTGAAAAAGAAGGCAGCCCAGCACCTCCAAGGCTGCATTTCCATGGGAGCAGGTCTTGTCCCATCTCCTCTGGTGGAGGGGAGACCCAGGGTACTGCAGGTTGGTGTAAACCCAGAACTTCCAAGCCTTTCACGTTACGTAGTTACTGAGGGCTGGCAGGATGATGGGCTCCTCAGAGCCAGAGATGGGCTCTTGCAAGCTGGACATCTTCAATGCTTTCCTGGCTGCTTCCTCTGAGGCCATAGCACGATGGCCAACCAGGTCTCCACACTTTGGGGGAAAAGCTGTTAAAAAGAAATATCACCTTTCTTTACACTGAGGATTTCTCGCCTGTTTGCCTACTGTAAAGGGAGAAAAAGAAAAGTTACACCTTAAAAAATCCCCTGAAGTTCGTCTCGAGCTCCCTCTTGTGACTCCTGTGTCCAGGCTGCTCTAACCCAGGTTTGGATAACGCTATCCTACTGTCACTGTGGGAATATTTATAGCTGCCAGTCATATATTAGAATTACTTAGCACACAATTAAAATAAAATGTGTCCAGGTGCTTAAGCGGGCATTGACATCACACACGTGATCCAGTTTGTCCTGCTGCTGTGCCAGGAAACCTGGGAGAAACTGAGTCAGCAGGTGAAATACTGCTGCCTTTCCCATTCAAAGCCCAGATCTTATCACACGAAAATACACCTTGCATTTGAGTTTCCACATCCACACTCTCATTCCAGCTGTGTCTGTCCTTCCAGGGTGCTAAATCCCTGCCACCCCAGAGAAGGCAGCCCAGGGGAGCTTTCCCACCACGTATTTTATTTGCCCTGTAGATTGCTTTCTCCAAGTTGTATTTGGTCATGTACCCCATAACTCTGAGAGCCGGTTTATGTATTTATATATTTTATAACCTCGCTTTATCACATACTCAAAAGCAATATCCCTGCTGTTAGGATGTTTTAATCTTGTATTATTTATTTGTTTGGCTCACCTCATAGCCTGTTTATACTTCCCATTCCCAGATGGTCCTAATGAGCAGACGGCTGTTGAGGCAAAAGCACCAAATTCCCAGTGGAACAAAGCAAACCCCTTTGATCAGCAATGGGTGCAACACAGATCCCTTGGCTTTGGGACTTGCACTTCCACACACCTACAGAATTCTGCCCTTTTTTTTTTTTGTCTCCACTGCACATCTAGAGTAGGACCTGGCAGCTTTTGGGTGGAGGGGACTTGTGGCTGTCACTCCTCCCTCACTGCTTGCCTGCAAGCAGTTCCCTGCTCTGTGAATACATCAGCCCCTTGCAGCCCAGGAAGCTGGAGAGAAACATCTCTGCATGGGAAACCACTGCTGGGGCTGTTCCTCTGTGGTTTGTTGCCCCAAGAGCTCTGGATGAGCAATGCTGTTGGCTGAGCCCATCCCAAGCCCCATATGAGCGGGACTGATTTCTTTTCATGCCAATGCCCTTTCCCATTGTCTTCTTGCCATTTCTCTGCCTGTTGTACAAAGCTTGCAGAATTAACCTCAGAACAGTTCCTGGCCTTTTTTGCTGTAGGGATATTGCTAAATCATATTATTCTTGCTGTCATGCTAGGAAAAAAATTATCCACTTCAGTACAACCATTAACCATAATTAGTGTTCAGTTGCACACACAATCTGGAATGAAGGGATCTGATCTTCTGCTACCAGTCAATAAATCTCTCCAAGTGCCCAGGGAGCAGACAGCAAAGTGAGCAATCACTCATTTCTGCTCCTGTAAGTACTTTTAAATGCCCTGCCAACAAGTTCACAAGAATATTTCCCCCCATTTTCTGTACCAGTGATTTCTATTCACAGCCAGTATCTCCTGCTGGTGGATTACCCTGGATCACCAGCCTGGGAAAATAAGAGCCAGACACTTTGGGATCCTGGACAGATGCAACCCTAAAATATTTGGGTATCTAAGGTAGAAAATCCCCCAAGTCTCATGGCAGAATGCTCCTGACCCATGCCCTGCCTCCTGGGTATGTCTGGGAATCAATTTGTGCTGGGACCCACAGGGCTGCTACAGCATCTTCTGCTTCTTTCCAGCAGATCCTTTACATCTCTGGCTGCTCAAAAACCATTAAAATAAAATTAAAAAAAAAAAACAAAAACCAAACCACAAAATTACTCACTTGCACTGGCTTGGGGAGGCATGCTATACTTGAGAAGAAAAAAAATAAATCAAAATCCTAACAGTAGAAAGTGTGTCAAACTGAACCCTTCTACTCAGATTTAAGTGCAGAATTCAATTTTCAGCTTGAGAAAATTCTCAGGAAAGAGATGAATTTCTGAGTCTCAGCTCAAATGGGACTCCCATTGAACATGGTTTGGGGGCCCAGCTCAGTCTCCTTGGGGCAATTAAAGCCAGCAGTCCCTCAGAACCTTGACACTGGGCTGATGAATTCAGTTCTTCCCTTAGGCTTAAGAAGGGAGTGTTCTTGCCTTGTGGAGCAGGTTAAAGAGCAGCTGAGGAGCATTTTGGTGAAATAACCTGGCTCCTGGCCAAAATGGCCCAGCTGCAGCAAGGGATGCATGTGGCACAAGGGTGAGCAGCCCCAGGCTCATCTCAGCATGGATGATTTCACCTCTCTTCCCCCAGCTCCAGGCTCCTGGGGCACAGGGATCCAGGGCAAGTCCAAGTTTCAGTGCCCACAGCTGTGATGCTGAGTCAAGCCAGAGCTGTGGGGTTTGGACTATGGAGAAACCTCTTAGTTCTGCCCTAAATCCCACCCCATGCACAGTCCAGACCCCAAACATGGGGCAGGGGAAAGCACGTGGAGCAGACACGCAGCATTCCCCTCTCTTCTTCACCTGCAGGCTCCAAGCACCAGGCACTGTCTGGGTACCAGCTCCTCCAGCAGCACCCACAAGCCATGTGGGGAAATGTAATGACACCTAATTCATTTCAGTTTGCTCTTCAGCCCCTGCCCCTTGCTCAAACCCTGCCTGGGGCTGAGGTTTTTAATGAGCTAACTGTGGTCCAGGACGGAGCTGCCGTCCCTGGGCTTGTGCCAAGCTGGGAGGAGAGGGATGAGACACTGTCCCCCTCCCACACTGGCTGAGCATCTGAGCCCATCACCCCACAAACTGTGGGACAATCCCACGTGTCCCTGGGTGACAGCATCACCCCAGTCCCACCATTTCTAGGAAGCCAAGGCTCATCACCATCACCCTTGGGGCTGCTTGGATGCTCCCCAGCTCCAAGGTGGGGGAAGAACTCTCAGAGAGATGTTTCTGGGCTGATTAAAGTTAATTAGCTCAAATGATGCCTCTGAAGGGAAATGTTTTTTGTTTTGGGTTCCTGCCGACTTGGGCCGAAGCCTGGTTTTCATAAGGCCAGTAAGTGCAAACAGATAGGGCCCTTTCATTGGAAACAGGCAGCGCAGGATATAATTAAAGAAGTATGCACTGGCATGGCAGAGAACCGTTTTCAATTACTGCTATTTCAAGGGGATTAAGGGGAAATATTTTAAATAAGACCACTGCAAAAATAGATTTTGTTTGTCATTAGCTTCCAAATAATATTTGACTTTAGGACTGAAATTTCCATGTGCCAGGTCTGCCCCTGGTGGCGCATTCCCCCCAAGGGTTGGGAAGGGGGTGATCCACAGGGGCAGAGCTCCCTGTGTATTTTCTTTTCCCTCTGTACTTCCCTATTTCCATATGGGAAGTACTCTCCTCTTCCCCCTGCCAATTCTCTCTCTGTGCCAGCCTGGAAGGGTGAGGCAGGGCAGCCTCAGAAGTGAGAAACACCCTGCAAGGGACTTGTTTAGTGTCAGACTGCACTTGGGCTGCTCTGGGAACACGTTGCCACTGCCTTTGAAAGGGAATGAATGCCCTCCTGCAGAGGGAGTGGTGGCTCCACTGGTCCCTATGCCTTCCTCAGCCAGGCCAGCTGTACCTCTGACCCTGGTTTGCTCCTGAATCTCTGCACAGATCGTGGGTGTGAATTTGGGATGGTCCGTTCTGCCAGTGGCCATGCAGGTGGCCTGGAGGATGCTGTCACTGTCACAACAGTAGTGCAGCCCAGCCTCCCTCCACCTCTGCCTCTCCCAGCTCGGGCTGTACCTTCAGGAAAGGGACAGAATTGGAGCCGATCATAGGAGTGAGGCAGCATCTGTGACCCTTGCTGGGAGCCCTTCTTGGGGTGCAGGGGTAGAGCTCTGTAGAAACAAAGGGTGAGATGGGTTTGCTCTACTTTCCTTCCCAACCTTTCCCAGTCTGTGAACAGGGCATGTGCCTGAGGTGTGTGAAACCCGTGGCCATGCGGAGCTGAAGAGAGGCAGCCACATTCCAAGTGCTGTCATGTCCCCAGGTGGGATAGGGACCACTTCACCCCACCACAGAGATCCATGCCAGCACTTGTTGGACACCTTCTGAGACACCTGTCCTAGGACAGACAACCAGGGAGAGTCACTTACTATCCATGGAAAAACATCCCAGAGTCATTCCTGCAGATTCACCACCTGATTACCCAGCAGCTTGAGGTCAGTGAGGGGGTCCAGGGTTCATCTGGCATGTGCAGAACAGGCACATTCACATTTCCTCTGCCTTTCCAGAGGAAAAGGCTGTTTCTCATAGCACCTGGGCCAGTCAGGCTCCTGGCTCCCCAGGGGCTCCTCAAGGCCTGAGTGAAGTCAGCAGCATGGGAAGGGCCACGAGTGGTGAGAAGGGCTCTCTGCTGACATTTGCCCAGGGAGCTTACGAGGCTCGAGCAGCAGAAACACTGGCCCTAGCAGGATCATGAGAAACCATTCCTCTGTGCTATTTACAGCACCCAAGGACATATTTTTCTTTTTGGAAACACCGCAAGGAGGATGTTTCTCATGGCTGTTGGGAAAGAGGGGTGCACCTCGGGGAATAGCATGGGTTGGGGTGCGTAGGCTCAGGGCAGCGAGGCAGCACTTCAAAGGGAGCCAGGGACACCAAAAACGGAGTTTGGCCCCTTCCATGTCAGAGGGCAGAGCTGCTGGCATCAGCTCAGGCTCTGGGGTGCGAGAGGAGCGTCAACAGCCTGCAGAGATGTCCAACAAGCAGAGGCACCAAAAGACAGCTCCTTTCCAGCAGCATTTCCAAACACGTGGCCCAGAGCACACCACAGCTTCGCTGCTCATAAAGCAGCTGCTGGGCAGGGAAAAGGCTGGAAGGGGTGGGCTTCCTGCCATGCCAGTGGGGCTAACTAACCTGAAAGGGCACCCAAATGGCTTCACATCTCCAGAGCAGCAGGCTTCCCACAGCACGAGAGGCTCAGAGGGCTCCATCTGATCCACAAAGCCTCCAAGCACACTGCAAGAACTAGTGGAAGTGAGAAAAGCCCACGCCACTCCAGACTGGGTCAAATAAGCCTGGACACACGGGGATTTCACACTGTTGGGCTAAAAGCACCTGGGAGGAAAACACAGAGACCTGGGAAGCAGGGACTGGGAGATGCACCTTCTGCTGTGAGCTACAGATACCTGCAAAAATAATGTCACCCAGGAGCCAGACCAGGGACAGGAGGGCAGAGTTAGGAGGGTACATGTCTACAAAAATGGGGAAAGAAAATGGACAGCTCAAGCAAAGAGCGGCATGGGCAGAAGGCTGGGAATGGGCTCTTTTTCACAAGCAGCATTCCACTCCCTGTAAAACCCAAGGGGATTTATCAAGAGTGCAACCAGTTCTCCTGTAGGTAATTCGGCATCTTTTCACGGAGACCTTGATGATGCTTCAGGGACTTGAGGTCAGCCCTGTCCTCATACCAGCAGGCAGCAGAGCCCAGAGAGGGGGACACAGCAGACACCCTGCTGCACATACCTTCCTCTGCACTGATGGGTGCCACCCACTCTCAGTCCCTCCTGACCACTGGTTTCCACCACAGCAACCAGCTTCAAGTGACAGTTTCATAGTTCCCACTTCTGCTGCCTCCTCCCAGACAGGCAGCCTCATCCCTGTCCCCATTTCCTCATTTCCACCCTCAGCCCATTCCCCATCTCCAAAGAGCTGCTTGACCTCTCTCCTTCCAGCCCTCCCACGCATCTCCAGACATTCCCAGTCTTTCACCACCCTTCTTGGGGCAGGGCAGAGCTGGGACTGCAGGACCAGCCTTGAGCACCCCAGGTCCAAGCACTGACCCACAATCCTGCACCAAATCCCAGGGGGTCAGCAACTGGCAGGGGAGAGGGTGACACAGCTGGGGGGACATTGTCCTACCTCACCCCTGCCCACCATTTTCCCCCCTTGTAGCACAGCTCCTCTGGTCCCTCTGCATCGCTGTGAGGCATCAGCCAAGGGATGTGCTATCCCTGGCCAAGGGCTGAGCTGGTTCTGGTGCTTATCAACCCTTCATGGGGCCACAAAGCATCACCACGACCCCTGCCAGCACCAGTTCCCCTCAATGCAGTCTCTCCCAAGACTCCTGTGAGTCCTCCAGGAAATATCCTGTGGAGAGCCAAATTAGATGTCAAAGAGCTGAAGGATTTGAGCTCTGGCAGGTATCTAGGTCTGGGAAGGAGAAAAGCATTATGAAAACACTCACCAGAAGGCGGTGAGAAATCAGATGTAGGTCACTTGAACATCAGCCCTGAGGAAAGGGGTGAAGCTCACAGGGTAAAGCCCAGATGGCTGGAAGGAAGCCAGCAGAGTTTTTGGAGGAGGAACTGCTCAGTTTGGGCTTTTCCTTTGCTTGGGATAACAGGTCTGGACCTAGCGCTTGATCCCATTCACTGGGTGCTGCTGTGCCTCCCCATTCCAACCCCACAGCAGAGCTCAGGCCTGGATGTGATGCTCTGATTTGGGGTGCAGACCACCCAGCAGTGTCAGGAGTTTTACCAGACAGTGCACAAGCACTGCTTGCCCAGAGGATGCCAACAGGCTGGGCACTGAGGGGCCCCAGGGACTGGCATTGTGGGGCTGCTCTGAGCAAGGGGCAGTATGATGTGAGTCTCCTTTTAACACATATTCTCAGAATTGGGGAGTGGTTTTCTGGCTGCTATTTGACAGCCTGTGGCACACACCCAATTTCCACTTTCAGAATCAACTGGTTTTTGACCACATTGTCTCAAAGGGACCTTGTCTCCCAAGAGAAACTTCCTTTTGAAATCAGCCTCCTTGAGCTCTTGGGGCTTTTATACCACAGTCTTCAAAGGGCTGAAATTTCCATGTGCCAGGTCTGCCCTTTTCCCTTTAGAAAAGGATGTGAGGCAGTGGATAGAACTCCACGTGCAAATTAAGTTATCAGCAATCCTTGTGTTTATTTTTAACTGTGGGAAAAAAGTCCTTTTTCGCTTTCAGGAATTGAGAGTGGCTGCATGTACCAACTGAGCTCACAAAATGTTTTGATTTCCTGGTCCTGCGTATTTCGGACGTGCTACCGAGGAGGTTAACTGATGGGCTGACCTCTTGAGATCTTCCAATAGTGTTGCAAATGTTTTTTGAGAGAAGCACGCATCTCGGCAGACGAAAGAGATGCATTTATTGGTTTTGAAGGCATACATGTGTGAGTGTTCACTTTGAAATTATGGGATGGGATAGGTTGGCTCCTAATAGGATGCTGAGACATCCTGAGTGGGTAATTGTACCAGTCCTGAATCCAACCCTGGACACTCCCCAAGGACAGCATCTCCTTGTCCATCTCCCTGGAGGTGTCTCCATCTAGCTCTGTGCAGCACTGCCTGGCAGGTGACTTCATTCTCCCTCTGTTTCCAGCTCCAGCTGACTTTGGAAAGATCGGCATCCTTGGGAGAGCTGCGGGGAAGATTTACATCCTGGCTGGGTGGCTCACAGTTCAGAGTTTACACAAACCAGGGCACGGTCCCAGTGCTGGGTGCTGAGATGCTCCCGCATGTCCCAGCCCCTGCAGAACCACCGCGCTGGCATTTCCCACTGTCGCACACAGCACTGGCCCCCGCAGCGCCCAAATCCCGGCGCTTCCAGTCCTGGCGGGAAGGAGCTTTAACTCTTCCCCTTTCCTGACCCCAAGCAAACACAACGCAACAGAGCTGTCCCCGCTGGCGGTGGGTTTGATTCATTTTCCTGCAGGAAGAACTCCAGGGATTCTTGCGCAAAGAGGCTCCGCAGCCCTGGCTCAGTTTCCAGTGCCTGCAGAAGGATCAGCTCCCAGGAGTTCCCCTGCTCACAGCCTGTGATCACCCAGCACACTGCTGGGTCAAAGAACTGGTGTGGAGTAATAGTGTCTCCTGTGCTCCAGCAGGGAAAAAACCACCCTCCACTGCAAGAAAAAGCAAAGTGTGAGAAGCAAGGGAGACTCCCAAGGGGGGTGAGGCACCCTGCTGCAGCTGCTGGAGGAGAGGGTAACAGGAAAGAGATGCTGTAAATCCTTGCCCTTGGCTCTGTGGGCAGATTCATGACAGTTCCAACTCAAGGCAAGGATTCATTTGCAGCCTGAGATGGTAAAATATTGGCACAGAAAGGCTTTTATTTCTTCTTTTTTTTCCCTACCTGGGCTGTCAAAAAGCTCCATTACTTGTTACTTCACCGCATCAGTACATGTTTTTTCATCTTGTACCTCACTGGGTTTTCAGAGCTGCTGGCTTCTCACCATCCCAGCCCTCTTCCCAAGCATATTTATCTCTGCTCCCCTCCTGGGAAGCCCTTTCTTCCCTGAGATGTGGAAGCTGCAAATGCCACAGCACCACCTGCCTGCAGCACAAAAATGGTCCTTTCTGCAGCAATGAGCCTGATGCCCCAACTCCTCCCCCTGAACCTGTGTCTGCTCTTCCTGGCCATGTCTCCGTTTCTGGAAATTAAAAGGCACGGCCAAAAGCCATAGACCTGTTTATGACTTGTACAAATGTGATAAATGACTGCTGAGAAAATACCTCTGAGCTGCTCCTCACCTGCATCTTAACAGGCTGATGCTTGGGAACATTAAGTAGCTGTCTTGAGTCGTTTAGCTTGATAGGCCCAGACATTTCCCTAAGCTAATGGGGGATTTATGGCTCAGTAGTGCAATCATGTTTGGTGACTATCACTGTTTGGGGTAGATTTACATCCTCTCAGCAATCAGAGAGGGATTTATAGGGCCTGCCAGAGGCAGGGTTACAGGAAGTGCCAGCAGGGACATAGAGATCATGGCACCTTCCTCAACGATAATCCCTCAGAGAGGCTGGGTCCTGGACTGCTGTAGCCTGCTGACATATTGACCTGCTAATGTTTTTCATTAATAAAACCAATCATGAAGGCTAAGGGAGTTGCCTGGTGATAGAAAGAAAGCGTTTTGGGATATGCTCCCCTCCTCCCTGCTCCGTGACAGGCAAGGGAGGGCAGGGTGGGACCTACCATCGCCCAGTCCCAGGAGAGAGCCCATCCCCACCACCCACCTCGGGCACTCTCTGGGAAGATGCCAGCGGGGACTGCGCTGCTTCCTTGCAAAGGGTCCCAACCAGCATCAGGGAGAGCCTGAAAGGAATAGGAATCCCAGCCTGGAGTAGGGATGAAAGCCAGGAAATAGCAGTGGGGCTACAGGATATCCACTTCCAAGAGATGGAGAAGGACCATTGAGCCCAAAAGCACTCCAAACATTTCACAGCTCTGCTACTGAAGTGCAAACCGGAAGGGTTAGGGACAAGCTGCATCACAAACAAACATAAATTCGGTGTTGCTGGTGGCTTTTCAGGTCATCTGTCCTGGTCTGACAGGTTCCCTGTGCCTGGGCTTTTCCAGGGAGTGCTGGTTAGGAACAAATCCTCATGTCCAGC
This sequence comes from Bombycilla garrulus, assembly GCA_013400315.1. NCBI lineage: Eukaryota > Metazoa > Chordata > Aves > Passeriformes > Bombycillidae > Bombycilla > Bombycilla garrulus. The sequence continues at coordinate 6,617 of VXBU01004558.1, read as the reverse complement.
AGGTTGAGGAGATCTTTTGCTTAGGAGTGTTGATTTTCTTTAAGCTCCAACAGAAAATATCCTTCCTAAGACAAACCTCTTTGGGTTGAAACTGTTCCCTCCTGGGTCTCAGCCTAGACATACATCATACACAAGACTCACGTGATTAAAATGATGTATTCAAGTGATTGATATTCCAAGAAGCAGGTGCTGGAGGGAGAAACAAGGCTCCAGAGCAGAGCACTGGAACTGCCGACCTGAAGGATCAGTGCTGGGAGCTGCATCACCTTTGCTTTCCAGCTCCCCTTGAGACTGGATAAAACAGAGCAGGTTTGATGGGTATCAAATTAGTTTTAGATGTTTTGCTTCTGGCAGTTATCAGGATCAGTTTGGTCTTTGTGCAAACAACAGCACAGGTTTTTCTATAAGGAAGCAGCACCAGGACCAATTCAGCCTCATCAAGAGGGGACCAGGACATGCTCTGGCTACTCTATCCAACAACCCTTTGCCTTGAGAGTAGTATTTACTACTTGCAGAATTTTCCAGATGTTCAGATAACCTTCACTCAGCTGGCAGAGTGAAGCTGGGAGGAAAACAAACTTGTTTTGTTATTGGACACATCCATACAGCATCAGGATGGACACAGGCAGTCCTGAGATGATGTGAGATGGAATAGAGCAATGCATGCCTCCAGTGAATGACCAAAACAAAGTAGTGAGAGGGTATAAAAAAGTTAAAAATCTCCCTCTGTGCTGCCCAGTTTTCAGATCAACTGCTCTGAGCAGGCTCTGGCAGCAGCAGGGGCTCCCTGGGATCACAAGCGACACACCCCACTCCATCCAGCTCCTCTGTGCTGCTCATTCATAACAAGACAAGGCCAACCCTGCTGCCATCATGGCCAGAACACCAGTGTTTCCAAGCTTTGCTTTTTAAATGACCCACACCTTGACAATATCCCAGGAAAAGCAAGCACAGGCAGCATCACACAGCATAAAATAAACTGTTAGAACTCATTGAAATAGTAACTTCTGAGTGCATAACAGTTTTGGAGGCGTTTTTAACATGCTCAGTGTTCTCTTGAAAGATTTTGGATGTGTTTGTTCAGTGTATTTCTTTTCCTTCTCTTAACAATTTCCTCCAGTTTGGTTTGTTTCTTTCTTTCTTGTTTTTTTTTTTTTTTTAAACGAGGAAAGGTGAGCAAAAAACACAGAGAGAAATCAGCATTATTGTTCAGCATCTTCTCCCTGTTAGTTTCAATAAAGCCAGGACATGCAAAAAAATTCACTTTAGGCAAGGGAAGGAGAGCACCCCTCCTGCCATCATTAATGGCCCACGATGTGGTTTTTAAAATTAGGAAAGTCATAACCTTGCTGATTTTTCTGTTATGTTCTTGATAACCATTCTATTGTAATAAACAGCATCGCAGCCTGGACTCCAAGGCTAATAACTTTTGATGGGAAATGTTTTGTTTCATAACAGCCACTGCAGCCAGCAGAGCACATGAGAATTTTTTTTTCTTCAGGAACATTGGAAGATGCTATTTTTAACTGTTCTCCTCCATATTCCTGGTGCTTGGATACGAGATGCACCAGCTGGAACACACTGCAACAACATGGAATGTTTAACTCCATGTGTGCCACACATGGGTAGAGGATGTGCAGGAGCCCTAGAATGGAGGGATGACCATATCCATTGCAGACCAAATTCTCTGCTGTCCATCCATCCTCAGCTTCAAAGCATCCCACACCAAGAGCACAACCAACATCATCAGGATGTGACATGACACTCTGTGTGCCCCAAAATACACATTTTGGTGCTGGCTCTGGGCCAGCAGTGGGGGAAGAGCAGGGTTTTGTTGTGCTGAGCACTGCAGACACCCAGACAAGGACATGAGAGCTTGGGCACAGAAAGAGGAGTCCAGTGAGGATGGTCACCAGGTGGGTGTGAGTGGCCCAGGCGTCACCCAGTGCATCCCCCCGTTTGTTTGCATCCATCTGCCCTACTGGAAGGGTCCTTGCCCTGGAACAGGGAGCAGACCTCACACCCACCATCTTCTCCTGTCTCCTTTGGGATGCTAAAGCCCTGTTCAGTGCTGTGGCTTCCATTTCTCAGTGCAGCACAGATCCACCAAAAAGCCCCATACCTGGCAAGGCTGGAGAGGCCCCAGCAGAAGGCTGCAGGTTGGTCTAAGAGCTCCCAACACAGGCAGCAGAGACATTCCAAACACAACAGCATCAACACTGACAGAAGTGACATTTAAGTGCATAGTTGGTTGAAATTGTGTTCCTCAGTGTCCAACAAAAATAAGTTCTTAACAGATGTGGAGCTAAGTGGAGTCACCCAGAGCTACAATTTCCTTTCAGCAGATATTTCATCTTCAGGCTGCCACTTTCACTCAGGCCATGATTAAAACAATAAACCCTGGAGAAGCCACCCTGCCCCTCATCAGCAGCTGCTCCTCCTCCCTGCGCTGTGATGGAAGCCATGCTGGAAAAAGGGACATGAAATCAAAGACAGATTATTACTATTTATTATTCCAAGATGCCATGTTTGGCCAGCAAGCTGTCTTTGGTAAAATGAGGTTGGCCCCAGCTGCCCTCAACAGATGCAGACTGAAGAGGGAGCAGTCACCTTGTGGTACAGGAGATGCATCAGTGCTGCATCAGGACTTTCACCTATGGCCTCTTGTGACAGGCATGCCATTGTATTGGAAGGATTCTTCCCTTTACCTCTGAAAATCTCCTTGGACATCTGCACTCCATCAGTGAAACCCCACCTTGACAAATGGTTTGCAAAGGGAAAGGAAAAAAAAAAAAGTATCATGCATTGCCAAAATAAGCAGTTAGCACATTCACCATGACTCCCAGCCTGGGTTCCTGTGCTTTTGGGCAGCCCATTCTCCTGGGGTTCTGCTCTTCCCACCTTGAGTTTCAGTCTGAATAGCACTGTGAGGACATCATGGCCTTAAAAGAGCTGGGTGATGGGCATGGAGCAGGGACATGGGCTGTCCTTGAATTTGCAAAGCTGTTTTGTCTGTGCACACAATTCCTGTAAAGATCCAGCCCTGGGCTGACCCCAGGCTCAGTGTGCAGTCACAGGAGACACCTAGACCTGGCCCAAAACAGAGAAAACAGCCCAGGCCTTGCTAAGCTCAGGATGTGGAACATCCTGCTCGGACACTTCACTTGGGGCACAGACATTGCTGAAATGCAACAGTTTTGTTGGAGTGGTTTTTTTTCCAAAAGCTCAACATGTTCCACTTCAGCAAGGCTGGAAAATCTATTGTGTCAGCTCTCCTGCCATGCCTGTGCATATTTGCATTTTCCTTGCAGTATTTTTAGAGATTTCCACTCCTCGGCCTGATTTGGGACAAAGTCAAATACGTAAATCTTGGAACCTGTCACAGGAAAAGAAACTCCATTTTTCAACCAGCTTTAGATACAGCCTTCAAGCCACGGCAACAAATCTTCTGCCAGCCTGGGGAGCTGTACTAGCCTCTCAGATAAGGACTAAAAACATGGTCCAGAAGGTCTTTGTCATGCAGCCAGTCTGGGGAGGTGCTGCTCCAAGGATGGGCTGAAGATTCCCACGGGATGCTGGTGGGAGGCAACAGCAGGAGGGGGCACATGGCAGAGTTCCCTGGCTCCTTGTCCCACCCAGCCCTCACAAGCCAGATGAGCAAAGAGCTCATCTCCTGCTCCAAGATACCCCAGTGCCCCGAGGCTCCTGGATCTACAAGACTCACATCTCTTTGCTGAGGCAAGGGAAGAAATGATGGGGCTGACTTGAAAATAGATTTGAAGTAGGGTGAGCCTCAGCTCAGCCACATCAGCCCAAGTGTCGGCTGAAGACTGCCCAGCACAGCTGCTCCAGACACCATTTGTACCTGCCCTGCTGCAACAGCTGGGCAGTTCTGTGGGGTGCAGGAGCACCAGCTGTGGGAGTCACCTCCTTCCAGCATGGGAGGGACCTGGCTCATCCCCTGGTTGTACACGCCCGTCTGTGCTGAGCAGGCTTTGCAGGCAGGACAGCTCCCACCTGAGCTCCTCCTCTGGGGAGTGAGAAACCCCCACATCCCTTTCTCACCTTGAGGAAAGCTCACCACCTCCTCTGCTCCTGGGGGGTGGCCGTGGAGAGCACACATCTCCTTCAAACAGCAGCTTTCTGGGCAAGTGGCATGGAGCCCATTGAGCCTGGCCACTGAAATGTGGTGCTTGGTGATGTCCCAGGATGGGTTTATGGCCTGGCTAATTTTAGCACCTCCCATTTGAAGGGAGGGCTCTATCTAGCCCTGCTCTGAAACCACCTCTGGGCTGTGAGACAACATCTGGCACGGCTCGGACAGGCAGAGGCAGGAAGCAAAGGAAAACAGTGTCTGTCTGAGCCTGCTGAGGGACTGCAGCCAGACAGAGAGAAAATTTGGCCAAGATGCTGGAAAGAGTAACTCTGATCTTAAAAAAGTTATTTAAAAAAAAAAAAAAAAAAAAAAAAGAAAGACATTGTAAGGTGCTGGTTGCCATTTATCATCCTTCAGCCCACTGTTAACTCCCACAGCACATTTCCCTGCCATGCCAGTCCCCTGCCTCACCAGAGTCACTGGACATTTGTCTTCACAGCTGGAGAACTTGGGGCCCCATTGCAGCAGTGCCCTCAGGACTCCAAGGTGTGGACTGGGAGACTGCAGGGAAGGACAAGGCACAACCGTCTCCCAGCCCCACCTTGGAAGGGGCCACTCCTTTTAATGTCATTTCAGAATCAACTCTTGGCTCTTGGATGAGGCCCCAGCCTTGCCAGACCTCTCCCAGCCAGGGCACTCTGATCCCAGCAGCCCCAGAAATGCTCTCCTGCCCCACAGCATCCATCAGGGGCATGGAAGAAGGTGTGGATACAGCACATGTACTATTGTTAGATATTTATCTACTATTAAAAACCTATTATTAGTGGATATTTAGAATAGAGACTTGACAAGGTAAAGGCCTTGTCAAGCCTCTAAAGGGGGGAAAATGATGCCTTAAGTTGTAGCTTTTATATTTTTCAGATGCTGTGCTGTTTTGGTGTGTAGTTCTGGGCTTCATACTAAGTGTTTGTAAGCCCTCTTAACAGAGTAGATATACAAAACAATTCCTTACTAGCTGCGGACCAAGGACAATCGATACAAATTTTACACCCAAGAGTAAAAACAATGGTGAAGAGAAGAGAGAAAAACAAAGAGGATGGAGCTTCATAACCTGAAGCTGTAATTGGACAATTAACTCCAATATGCTAATGAACCAAAACTTATAAAAGTGTGAGACCTCATGATCGGGGATCCATATTCTGACCATTTGTGGGTTTGATTTGTGCATAGCCCCAGTGGGGTTCCTGAACTACCCAAGCTGCATCCTTTCAATAAATACCTATTTTATTCCTTTTGTTCTCTCTAGCCTCTGTTCCAGGTCAACCTTTCTAGGCATCACTCTCCAACCCTCCAAAAGTGATGGCTGGCCTGCCTGCCTTCCCTCCCAGAGACTTTTTTTATTTTTTTCAAGTCTTGAACCCCCTTGAGTGCACACTGCATCTGTTGAACATCTGCTGGTAGGAGACACAGGTCCTCCTGGATTGTGGAAGGAGCTGGGGTTTCCCCGCTCCTGTTCTCCTGAATTTTGCTGCTTCATATGATTTCACCGCACCTGATGGACAAGCAGAGACACAGAATAACCCACTGAATTGTTAAGATGAGAAGATGACAAAAGTCAGAGGTGTTTCAGGCAGCTGAGGGGCAGAAAAACAACTGATGAGAAAGCTTGAAAAAACAAGAAGGTGAGCCCAGGAACAGTGCTAAGCCCCAAATCCAGGCTGCAGAGACCCAAACAAGCTGCTGGGCATTGCTCCTGCTCACCTGGGATCTCATTGCAGGGGCAGGAAGGGGAAGGGTGAACAGTAAAGCCCCTGTGGGCAAACATTCAGACGTGGAGACACTTTCCTGTCACTGAGGGGTGAGCAGGAGATGTGGCTCTCCTATGAAAGCGCAGCAGGCGTTTGCTGCCATGGTGGGAACACCACAGGTGTGCAGTGGAGGTTCAGGAGACACCTTAGCCTCTGTTCCAGGCTGCCACGCCCAGCTTGTGCCACAGTTCTCAGAGATCCTGCTGGAATCCAAGCCAAACTGAGAACTGGAGCCACCAGGTGAGGAGCCACAGCACAGCAGTGCCAGGCCAGGAGATGGACGCCTGGCCAAATGTAGCTCAGAGGAGCTGGCTGCAGTCTGGATGGACATCCATGGCTCACTCCAAACCACTCCAGTCTCAAAATCAACTTGGAAGCGATGCTATTTACAAGCCTACTTCTTTTGGCAACCAAGAAATAATAAGCAAGAGGGTGATATTTCAGCTTCAGAGGGGGGAATAATCAGCTTTCCAAAGAATGCAAGCTTGGCTGACTGCTGAGGGCCCTGCAGAGTAACCCATCTCCCCTTAACGAGGTCTCTCTGGGGACTGTCCTGCTGAAGTTTAACTGCCCAGGGAGGGTCAGAAGCCAGATGAGCAGGGAAATAGAAAGCCAACCCAGACACAGTCCAGATTCCCAACAGTTGGCTCACATCTGAGTTAATCATTTAGTGATCAGAAGGGAAGTTGCAGAAGCCCACCAGCCCCAGCCCC
>VXBU01004557.1:307306-351653 GCA_013400315.1 Bombycilla garrulus | reverse complement strand
TCTTCATAAGAAACTAGGTGGGCAAGAGCTGCAGAAATACCCCATTTGCCAGGGTGATCTGAGGAGCCAAACCCACACCCCAAACCTTGCTATGATGCCAAACGCACAACGAGATTGGGAACCCCTTGGCTGCTGTGCCTCATCCCTGTCCCCATCCTGCCACAGAGCAAGAGGGAAAAAAATTTAAAAAATAAAAAGAAAGAAAAAAAGCGGTGGAAAATGGGGGAGGGGGAAAGAGGGAAAGGAGGAGGGGGGAAACTATGGGAGAGAAAGGGGGAAAGACGAGGGCAACAGCAGAGGAGCATAAAAAGAGGGTGGCAAAGGGAAAAAAAATCCTGGTTTTGTTGGGACAAAAAGCACAGGAGCTGCCGTGGTGGATGGTGTTGCGACAGGGGCTGCGGGAAGGGCTGAGCCGTGTTTGCCCAGCCCTGCTCTGCCCTTCCCGGCACCGCCGGGCTCGGGCACCAAAGCTGCTGCCCGGGCTGGTGGCCCCTCCTGTGAGCCACAGGCCCTGGAGCAGCTGCTGGGGGCAGGGGGAAAGCAAACACACTTAATTACACACTTAATTACCCTGCCAACATCAGAGGAGCTGTTAAATAGGGAGATGCTGCATTTAAAGAAGTTGTTATTTATAGTTTCTAAAAAGTCTGAGCCCACTGCTCTGATGAATTCCCTCACAGCCCCAAGGTTCCCCACAGAGCCCCCCCGCCCCGGTCTCTGCGCTCCCAGAAGCACAGGTGCTCCATGTTCCATGGGAAACAAGGGATGTGGATCAAAGCTCTCAGAGCTGCCAACCAGCCCCTCCACAAGGGTTGCTGTGCCCTGTGGAAGAAAGCCATGTCCCACTGCCCTCAGTGTCCCCAAGGTCTCCAAACACACCTGAAGCTGCCGAGCACTTTGCCACCACCCACAAAATTAATTGCACTTTCTGAGAAAAAAAGCCTGCACTGGGGAAGCACTACTTTGGGAGATGGTGGGGGGGTGGTTTCCTCCTTTTATGCTGGGGAAATCCAAGATTTTGCAAGTTGAATTTCCTCCACCTGCTATTGCTTCATGCCTGAGCAAACAGCCCAGCAGTGGAACAGGCAGGTTGGTGCTGGGGATGTCCAGCGTTGCTGGCAGCCCTATAAAAGGGACAGAGCTGAGCAACAGCCTGGCAGAGCAGGAGCATCCTCCTGGAGAGCCGGGACATGTTGGCCACCCTCACCCTCTTCCTGGGGCTGCCCCTCGCCCTGGCCACTGAGCCCCAAAGCTGCGCCCCGCTCATCCCAGTCACCTTCGACAACACCACCATCCCCCAGGTAAGCCCTGCCTCAGCCAAGGCACCCATCCTCTGCTTTGCTATCAGCATCCCTAGCCCTTACGGATATGGGAGGAGGTTGTGGGAGCAGCACTGGCAGCTCAGTGTTTATCTCACTGCCTGTCCATGCTTGTTTTCCTAAAAAAAAATCCAGGCTGCTGCACAGGAGCACAGGGAAGGGGTGAAGCCTTGCAGCTCTAAGTTGATCATCTCATGAGCAGGCACTTTTGGGGGTCCTGCTTCCATCTCCCTGCAAACCAGGCTGGGCAGCACCATCCCAATGCCTCAGCACTCTGTTTTAAGTCCTTCAGGTGGCTCAGGTCACGAGTCCCATCTGCAAACCCTTCGCTGCATGAACAGTATTTAGTCCCTTGGGAGCTTTTAACAGGAGGAAAGCAACGACAGCCTAGCACAGAGCAGGAGAAACACCACTGCAGGAAGAACTGCCACCCTGGGAGCTTGAGCAGTGCCTTAACAGAATGGGAACAAAACCCAGAGACCCTCGCACAGCCCGGACCCTGCCCAGGGCAGTCACCTACAGGGGTGCTCCTGGCTGTGGGACCCAGGACACAGCATTTGCTTTCACTCACGGGGTGCCTGTGGGTGAACCTGGCCCAGCCCCTCCAACCTTCCCCGCTCTGCTCCCCTCTGCAGCTCCTGGGACAGTGGTTCTACATCGCCGGGGCCTCCAGGTACCCCCCTCACCTGGCAGAGCTGAGAGCAGTAACCTTTGAGGCTTTTTCCTTCTCTCCCAGCAGCCATGAGGACAAGCTGAACGTCACCGAAATCATAAGAATGTAAGGACAGGGATTCACACCCTGATCTGGCTCCCCCACCCCCAGGGGAATTTCTAACCCCTGGTCTCATCCTCTGGGCTGAGACACCCCACAGGTTTGGGGCTGGAGAGCAGCTATGCCACATTTATTAAAGCTCTGCACTCCTGCCCATGTTCTAAATCCCTCAGGTTTGGTTGGGGCAAGCTTGGGGGTATTTATTTTCTCCCTCAGGTTTGCTTGGGGCAAGCTTGGGGGTATTTATTTTCTCCCTCTGACCTCTCTGTCCCACAGGAATGAGACATGTGTGGTGAGGAACTCCAGCACGATCCAGGTCTTCCAGCAGAATTCCACACTGAAGCATGGTAAAGCTCCAGCTGGAGCACTGGGGTGGAGTGGGGGGACTCAGCCACCCTTGAACCCTCCTGCTTCTGCTCCCCGGTATTTGGCACCCTGAGCCTTTTACACCTAAAATCATGTCTGGAGGTGGGGGGAAAAAGTTTCTTCCACCACACACCACATCTATGGCAGTGCTGTGGGACCAGAGTGGTCCCCACTGGGATGAGTCACAAGGATAAAAGGTACTGAGCCTCAGCATGGGGTGGATTCTCACCTTGGGGCAATCTCACTCTCTCCATACCTTCCAGTTGATGATAACCAGGTGGCTTCCATAGCCAGACTGATCCAAAGTGACAAAGACCTGCTGATCCTGAACCACATCAACATTGACTTCCCAAACCTGAGTCTCTCAGGTGAGCAGATGCTTCCCCAGGGACAAATGAAGGGGCATGGACATCTCCAGCCCTCACAAGCAGGGCAAAAAGTCCCTTTTCCCCTGACGCAGAGAGGGGTAAGATGGGGACAGGCAGTGAGCTCCCCATCTGCACTGTGGGGATCACCCAGGAGCAAAGCAACCTTAAAACTCCACTTCTTTCCTCCCCTTCTCCATTCCTCTGTCAGCACGGACACCCAACGTGAGCAAGGAGCACATGGAGGAGTTCAAAGCCCTCCTGCACTGCCTGGGCTTCACTGAGGAGGAAGTGTTCTACACTTCCACAGAGGTACAAACCCCACCCCGGGGTGATGAGCCCCAGGCCAGGCTCTGTTTCCAGCTGGGATGGGGGTCTGGGGGGAATGTAAGTTTAGTCCCCCAGCACAGCTTCCCTGCTGTGCATCCCCACTCCTACCCCAGCCCTTCTGGTGGTTCTGGGGTGAGGGAGATCCACGAGCCGATCTCTCTCCCACAGCATGCCTGTCCTCTGCCCGGGGCTGAAGACAATGCAGATCCGCAGCTGGGGTAACCCCCATGGACCAAGTCAGCTGCTCCATCCTCATCCTCCTCCAGTCCCAGCCAGGCTCAGCATAGCCTCACAATCTCTTATCCTACCCATGTTTTGGTTTTTCCTCCTGGATGAAACACCCAGTTTCAGTGTTCTCAACCGAGCCCAAAATAAACTCCTGCGTTTCAGCCACTGGCTGCGTCTTCTCTGGGACACCCTCCTGCCTGCCCTGCCCCTCCAAGCCCACCCAGATATGTGAAATGTTCCACACAAAACCCAACCAGGGCCACACAGGGCAGTGGGCACAGAGGCGCTCATCCCTCATACCAGCTCTGAGGTGGCAGGGGACCCTCAGGACACTGGGACATGAGCACCTCCCCATCAGGGTGACACACAAACCTGCCAACCCCCTCGAGTCTCCCCCACCACAGCACTCTCAGCACCTGAACATCCCCACCCTCAATTTTCAAACCAAATCCCACAAGGATCCATCCACACCACAGGCTTGTGCAGGGGTCACTGCAGGGTGGGGTGACAAGAGGTGACACTGCACCTTCCTCAGGCGTCTCTGAGGAGGGGAAAGGGGGGAGGATGGGAAAAACCATCACTCAGTCAGACCAAAGCATTCAGAGAGGCTCTGCTGCCAGAGAGGAAAAGGCACACAGCATGCCAGAGAAATGAGACCTGCCTGTCTGACAACACAGGGACAGCAGCAGGACAGGGAGGGTCAGGGAGCTGCCACAGGGGATGTGCCCAGCAGGACAGGGCTGGCCTCAGAGGCCCCTAAGCACCCCTTTTAAGGCCGATTTTGGCAAGGACAGCAAAAGCCCTTTCTCTTCAAAGCCCCGTTGGGCTTTGCCTGAGACTGGGGAGGGGGAGTCTGTAGCCAAACCAGCACTGGGAGGGCTGCACAACATCTCATTAGCAGAGCAAGAGGTGACTACAGCAGCTGCTGACAGGGAAAAAAATGGGCAAATTTAGGGCCCATTTAAGTTTTAAATGCAGTACCTGCATCACCAACAGCCCGCTCCTACCAGCACTTGTTGACAGCAGCCACATCCGAGGCCGGGACAGGCGCCAAGCACGTGGCTCTCCCCTGGGCATCGCCCCCAAAAGGCGGCGGTTGCAACACGGGTGCAGATCCGGCAGCCCTGGGCACATCCTGTCCCCTCCCAGCAGAGCTGCCGGAGCCAAGGGTGTCTGTCTGTCTGTCCACTGCGCTGCCGCAGTGCGCTCGGACAGCCATGGGCACGGCCGGGCTCCTGCTCATCCTTGGTCTGGCGGCGCTGCTGCCCACGGACGCTGTCCCCTGCGGAGCCCAGCGCCCGGACAACGCCACCGCCACCCAGGTAGGAGACACGCGAGCCTCGGGGGTTGCCGCACACCTGCGGTGAGCTTGAGGGGCTCTGCTAAGCCTCGCTGTCCCCTGGGAAAGGGGAAAAGCCCGCCTTGTCCCCGCTGCTCCCCCAGCACATCTGCCAAGGTGCTGTCAGGGAAACCCGCAGCAAACGGGAATAGTTTGCTGTCTAAAACACCTGGAATTGCCCAATTTGCTCAGGTTCCCAACAGTGACCTTGAAACAAGGTAGGTGGGCTGGGTGTTTTTTGGTGCAAATCCCCCACAACAATTCCGGGCTGTGCTGACCCTGCCGCACCACCCAGGGCATCCACAGCCCCAACCCCCACACCCGGCTGTTTTTTATTTTTTTCCCCCAGTTCATCTGCAAATGTTTCACCTTGTCGCTGCGAATGTAAGAGAGAGAACTAGCAGCATTATCAATTTTGCCACGGGGAGGGTGGAAATCTCACGGGGAGGGCTTCTCCTGCAAACCCGGCATCTGTCACCACGCTGTCCCTTCCTCCCCACAGCTGCTGGGGACGTGGCTGTACGTGGCAGGGGCTGCCCAGTTCCCCCAGCACCGTGTGGAGATGCTGCTCATCGACCACGCCTACCTGCGCCTGGAGCCCGGTGCCCGCGGGCAGGAGCTGCTCATCCGCCACTACGTGGCCGTGTGAGATGCGGTCCCTGTGCTCCCACCCCATCCCCTCCCTGCCGCAGCCCTGAAACCTTCCAGCACAAGATACGAGCACGGTTCCAGATCGGTTTCTCCAAAAGGAGTCTCTCTCTCCTGTCTGCTCTGTGCACCCTCTCCTCTAGCCCGCATCCCCTTTATTTACTTATTTATTTCAACAGACCGCAGGTTCAGACAAGTTTTGCAGGGCACAAAAGTCTCACAGGCACCGAGCCCTGCAGGCATGGGGGATGCAGGCAGGGAAAAGACCTTTCCAGAAATCCCTGTGCCACGGCTTCTGGCTCTGCCAGGCACCAAAAGCTGTTTTCCCCCACAGGTTCAGAATGTCAGGGGATGAATTTTTCTGTGCCAGCACAGGCAGTACTTTGAGGTTTCAGTTATTTCGGGGTGGGAAACGTCTGACCACCAAGGCGGGGGGAGCAGTGGCAAGGCTGAGACCACGAGCTGCCACTGGAGGTCAGAGAAACGCCTCGATTTTCACAGGAGAGAAATTAACCCTGAGGAGGAGGCGGCAGGTGCCCGGGGCGGGGTCAGCAGCAGGGCGGGGGCTTTGCTGGTCCTTTCCAGACCACGGCATCACCTCCTTCCCCTCTCTCTCCAGGGGGGACCAATGCTACACCAACAACCTCACCTACCTGGAGGTCACTGCCGGTAACGCCACGCTGGTGAAGCACGGTGAGCAGCACGGCAAGCTGGGGTTACCACCCACCCACGGTTTCACACGGATTGAGACACACTAAGGGCCCATATCCCTGTTTTACATTATCTGATCATTTTATCCCTCTTTGAAGCATCGGTGGGCTCCAAACAGCTCCCCAAACCCGGGGGTACCCAGGTTATTGCTGCTCCTGGGGCACCCCAGGGATCACAGTCCCACCAAACCCCCCAGGGTAATGCCGTGCCAGGAGCAAACCTGCTCCCATCCCTGCAGGAGAGCACCATCCTGGTGGCGAAGTTATTTCACAACCCCTGGGGGAGGGAAGGAACACCCATGGCAGGTTTCAGGGAATTAATGAAGCCTTTCGTGCTGAGTTGCTTCCTCCTTGCTGAGGAAGTGGGGTGAGCCAACCTGGGGTGGGAATTGCAATCCCCTGGGACAGTTTGCACTGACCCTTCATACCCCGAGTCCCAACACAACACATTGCAACATCAACAGCAGGACAGGAGCTGGGGGACTTCGGCTCTTTCACAGCCCAGCCCCATTTTTAAGAAATACAATTTATATAAATAAGAGCCAAAAAAAAAAATAAATAAAATCACCCTATTTCAGGATATTTTTCCTCACCTGCTACTGAGGGTTGAATCCCAGGCACTACTGACATTGCCCACACCTGGACTGGAGTTTATTGCTGCTGCAGCACTGAAAATCTGAGTTACCGTATCTGTTCTCTCCAAGCCAAGACCCAGCAAACTGAGGGGATGCTGATGAACACAAGCTCTGAAAACCTTTTGCTCGTCCAGTACCAAATGCAGAGGGAAAGGACATACTTGGGGCAGTATCTCTACGGTATGAAACTCCATCCTAAAGTAATTTAAAGCTATCACAGCACACCCAAATACACGCACAAAATTATCAACTAAAACCATACAGCAACTTGGTTTCACCAAGAGTCAGTGACCTTTCTGAGAGCAGCTCTCCAGGGGTCATGAGATTTGCAAACCCCATTAAACCCCACGTCTTGGCAGAGCAGGAAAAGCAAGTTAAAGACTAAACCCACTGACGCCATAAATATTCAAAGAACAGGAAGTGAATACAATTCAGCATCGATATCATTGTAAAATCGCAAAATTTTCAAGCCAACCATGATGTTTCAGTACTTACCTCCCAGGGCAGAGCATGTGGTTTTGCAGTGCTAAAGCTGATCAAATTTAACCACAAACCCATAAAGCAGCAAATTTGACCCTGATAAGGCTCCCCATCATCTTGCAAAGCAGTTGCTTAAGAGACTTTGAAGGCACATAGAGAAAACTGCCTCCATGCTCTGCCTCGGTCCCTCCTGACACCCCAGGAGTATCAAACCATCCTGCAACCCATTGAGGCGTACAGGACCAGAGTTTTTTGGGAGAGGGTTAAACAAGAGATGCCCAAGGTTGGTTTTATCCAGGTGTGTTCATTAGGAGGGTGAGAGACCCCCACACAGACCAGGTCCACAGCAAGCCCTGGTGGGGACGGGGGCAGCAAGGACAGGAACAAAGGGCACAAAGGGCTGTACTGAGTCCATATCTAACACCTGACAAATCCTTCTCTTCCCCAGCCCGGAACCGGAGAATAAGCAGGGCCGAGCGGGAGGAATTTGAGCAGCACACCGAGTGCCTGGGGCTGAGGGCAGAGCAGATCGTGTACGCGCCATGGAACACGGTACTGAGCGCTCTGGGTGGGGCCAGGGTCCCCAAAGCCACCAGAGCCACCACAGCCCCCTCCCGGCTGGGCTGCAGGACCTGGCTGCACCTCCAGCTGCCAAACTGGGCTTGCAGACACGTTGTCAAGGTGTTGGAAATGATGGGGATTAAATAACCACAGGCTTGCTTCAACAGAGGTTTAAAATAACCTGTAAAGCAAATACCTGCACCTGAGGGGAACCCTGGTAACAGCCTGCCTACCCCTGCTTGCGAGGGGAGAATAGACATGGGATTTTTGCCCTGAAATTACTGATTTTGCCCTGAAAACCCCTGATTTTTTTTCCTTCTAGCAAAGAACAGCTGCCCCCAGGGGCTGCAGAAAGGGCAGGGATTTTTTTCCTTCAGGTTTTCCACCAGAACATCTCCACCAAAACATTCCACCAGGACTCATGTGTGCCACTCGATTTAAGACATTTTATCCTGTAAATGACCCAGCCCCTGAGTCAGCTTGACAGGGCCTCCTGTTTGCAAAGTGAAGGTGAAAAACATCTTACCTTTGCTGCTCTGTCCTGGTCATCAGCAGGCTCTCAGTTTTCAGAGGTGCCCAAAACCCCACTCGAAGACATCAGGATGGATCCAACATTATCCCCAACAATTATCCAGCCTCAAGAAGCTTTTAAAACTGTCTCAGAGGTTCAGGAGAACAGAGTGTGTAGAGACAAAGAATGAAACCCCGGGGCTGGGTTAGGTCTCCTCTCCCATTTAGCAAACGAGCAGCACCTGGGAGGCAGAGCCCAGCCCCTCCACCTTAACTGCACGCAGCTGTGGACTGGGGGGGTTGCAGTCTCTGGATCACATTTAAATTTGGGCAGAATGAGGGGAATTAGTCAGGACTGCCTGTGCTTGCAAGCTCTGGTAAAACTGGGTTTGGCATTACTGGCCAAAGTAAGCCACTGCACCTGAGGAGTAAAAAAACAAACACAGGAAACATTTTGGGGGCCTTTGTCATCAGGCTGAAGGAGGTGGATGTAAACAGAGCACCTGAGCAGACTCACAAAGCTCTGAGAACTTAACAGAACTTAAACTATGCTGAGTACCTGAGCAGCACAAGCATTTTACCTATTTCCCCCAAATTCTGAGCTCCCCCTTTCCTTCAGAGCACACATAGCCCAACTTTGTCTCAGAAACTTGATTTCCTCTTTCCAGCACAGGCCTGGAAAGTGGCACCAGCAGGAGCTGAGTGCCTGGGCAAGCAGTGTCTGTGCCAGCGCGGGGAAGCTCTCTTAGAAATAATCAGCTAAAAGGGGAAAGGAAAATAATTATTTCTTAAGTAAATTCTCTGTTGCTGGTGCCTTGGCAGATTCATCTACGCTGTTTTTGTTGATTTGACAGGAGGTGTGTCAGGTGGAAGAAGCTGAAGGCAGCAACAGCCCACACGCAGAGCCCGTGGCTGCAGTCACAGCATCCCCTGCTCCAGACACTCCCTGGCCTGGCACTGCAGGGAACTGACCCCACACAGGGCAATAAATGTTTTCTTCAAATCAGATGCAATTTGGTGCCAAATTGTTTGAGAGCAGAGGGTTCTGAAGAGCTCAGAAGTGGGATTTGCAAAAAGACAAGGAACACCCAATTCACCCTGTGTGTCATCAGCTGGGAGCTTCAAGAGTCAGCCTGGAGCTTCCCCCGGTGCTTGGGAAAGTGCTCTGCCAGAAAAGCAGCGCTGCAGTGCAGCAGTAAGAGAGAGCAGCCGGGAGAGGGCAATCATTAACTGTGTTAAACAAGCAAACCGAGCATTTGAGGAGTGACTGGGATATAGAGAAGGCTGGAAACTTGGCTGTAACTGTAGAGGAGGAAAAGGGGGCTTAGCTAAAAGGAACCACGCAATTCTCTTGGCAGCAGCTTGGCTGCCAGGTGGGACAGATGTTCCTGCCCAGAGCCTCTGGACCAGGAAAGTGCTCCCTGGTAATGTCCATCCACACCTCGGTTTGCACATCGTGTCTGACCCTGACAAATTATCCTCCTGCCGGAGAGAAGGGGTGCTTACCCAACCCAGCCTGGATTTTTAGTTTTTCATAGAAAATGTCACATTTTCTCAATTCTCAGCAAGCTCAGCACCCTGGAGATGAGAAGTGCCAAGAATGACACTGCTCTCCATGGGTTGAAGCAACCCCTGCACTCCTCAGGCACCTCACACACCCCTTATCCCACTGCCAAAGGGGGTCAGCACCATCACCACCATTGTAAAAGTGGGTGAATAACAAGAGACTGCTGCTGCGTGTCTGAGGAGCAATTCAGTCTCAGCTCTAACTTAGTAATTAAGCACTGAAAATATCTCTCTTCCTTAAAAAGGAAGAAAATGAGAAAAGGCAGAGGGAAGGCAGCAGTGAGCTCTGTGACTCCCTCTAGAGCTCTGCTCTGTCTCTGTCCAGCTGCCTTTACCAGGCAAAACTTCAGTGTTAAATGTTTGGAGTGACTGCTCTAGCAAAAATTAGTTTTACATGATGATCTCAGAATCAGTAAGACAGGAAAAGACCGCCAAAGTCAAGTCCAAATGAATTTTACAAGATCTCGGAATCATTAAGGCTGGAAAAGATCTCCAAGGTCAAGGCCAACCTGTGACCAATCCCCACCTTGTCAACCAGACCAGAGCACTGAGTGCCACATCCAGCCATTCCTGGGACAGTCTCCCAGCATGGGGACTCCACAACTTCCCTGGGCAGCCCCTTCCAATGCTTGACAAATTTTCAGTGAAGAAATTGCTCCTGCTGTCCAATCTGAACCTCCCCTGGCACAGCTTGAGGCCATCCCCCCCCCAGTTCTGTCCCTTGCTCCCTGGGAGCAGAGCCCAACCCCCACCTGACGGAACCCTCCTGTCAGGGAATTGTGGAGAGTGAGAAGGTTCCCCCTGAAACTGCTTTTCTGCAGGGTAAAAAACAAGTTCAGCCCATTCCCTCCAGGTCTCGAGGCACAGGTACCCAGCCAGCCCTTGCTTCACCCACCTCTTTATCAGCTGGTGAAGTGAAACACAACGCCCCAACCTCTCCAGAGGGCAGCAGCCCCCAGTGCTGCAGCTCAAGGGCCCATCTCAGCTGACACCACTGGAGAGCTGTGGCTCAGATTACAAAAACCCAGACCTTATGAGGAGATTTATAGCTGAATAAAAGCCTTGAATTACAGTAGGAGACATAAGGAACACACAAAGCTAGTCTGGCCCCCACAGCAAGTTTTGTTAACCAAATCAGAGGCCACTTGCCCTGCCAGCTGTGGCTCCTGAATGACCTTCAAGGGCAGTTCCTGGCTGGGTTGTTATTCATGAAAAAAACTTGTACAAAGCCTTTATTTTGAAAACCATATAAGCAAGGTTCTTTGAAGGGGATAATTGGACTGCAGAGCTTTCAGGTTTTTTTTCTGGGAAATTCACTTCTCTGAACAGAGTGTTATGAATACTGCAGAGATGAGCAAAGTCCAGCAATACCCAGAGACAGGTAAACAGTGTCTGAACATCCCTGACTCATCACCACTGTCAGCCTTGATCTTGCTGGCTTTGCTTTTAAGAATTCTGTTCTCCCAGGTCCTCACAGTGAGAATCCTTCCCAGTGCCAGCATCCTTGGTGAGAATTAGCCCAGGAAGAATCTGGAGCCAAAGAGCACCAATAAAAAATAGAGGAGACAGAGACATGATATCTCTTTATCAGACCTTTATTAGCAGACTGTTCCCTACATGAAGAATCTGAGTTAGATTTGCATTATAACAATTTGTGGTTACAGCTACAAAGATGGTTGTCATTTTGCATTGATTTTTGCATTCTGATATTCATATTCTCATTAGGCCACACTGGTAGGAAGGAGCCACTGCAGAATTTATGACAGGTCTCAGGAAGAGGGGGGTGGAAAAAAATATCATATCACTAATCCATTGTTGGTTAGATTTCCACATGGCTACTACTGACAGCACTGAAAGTGAAGGCAGAGTCTCACCTGGGAAACTCTCCATAAACCACCGAAATCGGTCAGAAAAAAAGCAGCTGCTTGAGTGCCAGCAAATCCTTTTCCAATTTCTCACACACATCTCCACAGTGTCCTCCTGCACCTGATGAGCACTGGCTCAGCAGGAGGATCTGCTGATTCAGCCTCCAAGCACAACCGCAGCAGCTTGTGTCCAAGTGCAAGTTTCCTTCCATCTTTGTGGAAATGTGTATTGTCTTTAGTCCCTGAGATTTCTCTCTTCCCCCCTTACCTAAAAACTCCCCCAGGTACTCTTAATTACCTGTTGTGACATCCAACATCCACAGACCTTCCACTTCCCAACTTCAGCCACCCACCCAAAGCCTTTCTGCCATGCACACAGGCCACTCCAAGCTAAGGCAAGCCTGACAGTGCACCCTCTCCCCAAGGTCCTGCTTCCTCCTCTGCTCCCTTCTCTCCTATGGCTTCTTGCTACAGAATTTCTCTGGGCTGAGGTCCTCCAGCAACAAACCCAGACATGGGAAAGGCAGTTCAAGCCCCAGAGGGCAGGTACAAAGGTGACTTTAGCATCCCTCCCCACGACTCAGCTGTGTGATGTAAAAGAACTAATAGAGAACATTTTAAAACAGGAGAAATACAAGCAACAGTAACAATATTTAAACAAACCTATAAAAATAGTCTGACATAACTCTGTTCAAATAAATACAAAATAAATATGCTTTAAGCAGTAAAACAGTGGAATGCAACGCTGGTCCATTTTACCCAAAATGAAAAGTTTGGGTGAGGATCTCTCAGGCCTCAGAAGCTGGATCCTATTAACTAAAGCAGCCCATAATGCTATCAGAGAAATTTTAAAGCCATCTCTTTCCCTTAGCCTTATGAAAAGCACCCTTTGAAAGACAAGCAAGCACGTCTTCAGGACAGAGCTCACCTCTCCCAGTGACAGCCAGCCCCTCTCCCTAACACCCCTTCCCACAGCAGACATTCCTGACTTGGGGCCTCCATCCAGCAATGGAAACCTGAACGTGGATCTACCAAGAGGTCTAAAGAGAAAAGATAGCAGCATAGGCACGGGGTTTGGAAAAGGTTCATGAGCTCTCCTTGGCACCAGGCAGGATAGAATTCAGAGGTCCATGCAACGCTGCACAGGGGCTCTCACGTCGTGCTGGGAGCACAGCTGCACAGGAGCTGTGAGTTATTTTGTGTTTGTTCACTAAAGCCATGCATCACAGTGCCGGGCAGCCCAGGGCTCTCCTGCCTTCCCCTTTCCAAGCCCCTGCAGAGAGTAAGTCAAGCCAATCCCGGCATGCAAAGGATACAGGCATGCAGGCTCTAGTCTGCTGCTTCTGTTAGTAAGTGCATCTTGTTAGTGGGTTTGTGAGACACACTTAAATCTATAAAAAAATAAATAATCCTAATTCTTCATCAGGCTGGCTTAAGTAACCTTCAGCTTGGCTGGATAAACCACTGCCCACCAGCCCTCCAAACCAGTACAGATCAAAGTTACATTTCATGTCAATTCTTGGAAGCAGAACATGAATGTCTCCCACCCAAAGGAATATTTGTAAACATAACAAGCCTGGTGTGGCAGCAGCTCCTACACAAGGTTTGTACAAATTTAAACAATGGGTAGAAAGTTAAACAACTGAATGGAAAAAGCAGCTCTCTGAATGGAAAAAGAAGCTCTTTCAGCAAGTCAGAAGGTGCTCATCTGTAGGCAAACAGCTCTGTACAGGCAACAGGCTGAGAGCAGACCTGTAACCCAAATCTTTGCTACTCTGTCATACTGCTGGGGACTGACCTCAGCAACTCTCAACCTTAGGATCTCCCAGGAGTTCAGCTCCCGGTCTCCCAAAAGGCCCAACAAAAAGGACCCCATGATGGTTTATGTGGAGCTCTGAGTAGCAAGATGGCAAAGGACACCAGATCCTCCCCTCCCCCTTCCTTACTGACTCACAATCTGAGATTTCACAGCTTTGCTTAGTCAGCTTAGTGTTGACACATTCACAGAATGAGAGATGGCTTATATGTCTTGGGATGGCATCCCAAGATTTCAGAGTTCCGAGTCCTCAGCACCTCCTGGTCACCGCGAGTCCACACCCAGAGTCATCTTCAAGTTTTCATACACCACGTAGCTGATGCTCACAGCTGGGATCACCTTCATAAAGTTGGGCGCCAGACCCCGGTAAAGCCCAAACGCTCCCTCTGTCTTCAGAATGTGTTTGAACAGTCCCCTCATGGTCACTTCAGGAGCACCCTCCACTGAAGCTGCAACAGGGAAAGCCACAATAAATAAAAGCCTATGTGGTGGAAACACTTTTGTTTCCAAGAGCAGTTCTCATCCATGTGCTTTCTGATGTTCCCAGAGCAAAGGTGCTTCGTGGGGGACAGCATTAACTTCTCAGCTACCCATTCCATGCTCCACACTGCAAGTATTTTCTCAAACTGCTCTGCAGATGCCCTCAGCCCAGAACTGCTGATCTGAGCAAAAGAGAACCTCTGTCCTGGAGGTCCTTGGCCACAGAGGTTGGAAGGGCAGCACAAAGTCCACTGTCCCCGTGCAGCATCACAAACAGCTGCATGGGCCAGCTGAGGCTGTTGTTGCAATATTTACACTAGAGAACCTTCAGCTTTGCTCAAAAACAAAGGCAGGAGTTCCCACTGTTCCAAAAGTTCTCACCTTGGGCCTGCATGCGTGTCCTCACAAGGGCCAGTGGGTAACTGGCAAGCTGTCCACAGGTGCTGGAGATGGTGCCACAGGCCAGCAGAACAAAGACCCCAGGGTCAGCACTGTTGACGGCGTAGCGTTGCAACCAGGTATTTTTTAATGTCTGCAAGGAACAAGCCCAATGTCAGCAGGGAAGAGGCAAGCAAAGGAGTATCACATTTCATGAAAGGTCTAGAGTGAAGGCCCAGAAAGTTCCAGGCAAGTTCAGCCAGAAGCACAGGGCTTCCCAAATCTTTTTTTAGCTGCTCTTGCCTGGGGAAGATTCCTCCTT
This sequence comes from Bombycilla garrulus, assembly GCA_013400315.1. Lineage (NCBI taxonomy): Eukaryota > Metazoa > Chordata > Aves > Passeriformes > Bombycillidae > Bombycilla > Bombycilla garrulus. Next base: position 336,963 of record VXBU01004557.1, on the reverse strand, counting down.
TATTTTCTGCTGCAATTTTCTCGTGAAGAAAAGAAACAAGGGGATCATGCATGATGCTGACTATGGTTTATGAACTAGAATCATCATACTGGACTACGTTTTAAGCCACTTTTGGGTAAAAAAAATACATTTGTGCCCCATAAGACTATTCAAGAAAGCTTTGATAAATTACTTCAACTCCTGTTGTGACTGACAGGTCTGACAGTGATAAGGCCACACAAGCAGCACAGCACTACAATAGGTTAACAATAAGCATAATATAATAACTGTTAGGCTTAACCTAACAATAGGTTAAAGGCTTCATACCTCATAGACTGCCAGGTCAATACCAGCATATGGAATGATTCCCAACATGTTGGGGATGTAGCCTTTGTAGAAGGCAGCCATTCCTTCCTTTGCAAGGATGTTTTTGGCACAATCCAACATGCCCGAATATTGTCCTGTCTTCCTAAGAGCCATCCGTGTTTTCAGAACCTAGAAGACAAGAATAAATAGCATAATAAATAAATAAATACAAGGCCTACAGGAGAATCAGCAGGAGAACAATGTACAGACAAAGTCATTCTTAGGAGCATGCTTGTGAGGATCACAGCAAGTGCCCAGCAATCAGTATTGTTCTGAGGATTCATTAATTAAATATCATAGTGCTGGTGTTCCACCCACATCTTCCCACCCCTGCCCCTACCCATGAGCCCTCCTGGGCTGGACTCAGCCTCCTCCTCACCTCCATGGGGTAGATGCTGCTCTGTGCAATGGCCCCAGCCAGAGAACCAGCCAAGAGCCGCTCGTGGATCCTCAGCATTTCCTGGTCAGTACCAATGAACCGCTTGATCTGCGGAGGCCAAAACAGAGACACTGAGGCTCGCTGACTTAGCTCCATTTTCTTTCCAGCCTGTCCCTCTGCAGCCACAGCTCTCTGTGCCCTCACCTGCTCATAGGCCATGAACTTGATGGCTGACTCGGGTGCAATCTTGAGCACGTTGATGCCATTCCCTCTCCACAGCGACCTCGGGCCGCCCTCCCGGATCATCTGCGTGAAGCCGCCGATGATGCACATGTTGTTACTGCGAGAGGCGTGAACCTGGGCGACAGGGACAAGCCTGGATTAGTTCCAGTCCCCATTACGACACTGCAACGTTTTTCTGTAATCCAGGGACAAAAGGGCGCTTTTTTATTTACCCGGAGATTTGCCAAGGCTTTAATCCCTTCCAGATAACTTCTACAATAGGAAAGCAAGCTTCTTTTCTTTTTTGCTAAATCTAGCGTTAACTAATCAATCTAATCAATATTTCCCTCTGGAATGGGAGGCAAGGTTAAATAGGCAACTGTCTTGGTTTTTTTCCCAACCCTAGCACAGGATGAACTTCTCAGCTGGTTCAAGAGCAGGTGACAAAGCAAGCTAAAAATCAAAATTTTCCAACTCCTTTCTAATGCTGATAATACTGAACACAACCTCTGCCAACTGACCACCACATTCACTTCAGCTCCCATGGCCTCAGGGTCTCTCAAGGGAACATATCATTTCAACCTGTTCCACCAAAACCCAAGTTTTTCATAAAACTGTCTTACTACAGACAATTTTGACATGTCTACCTCCAAAATTATTCTCTGTACTTTTTCTAGTCAATGAATAACAACTTCTTTTCATGGCTTTGATCATTCAAATAACTCAAACTGCTTCTAAAAATAGCAATAAAAGGATGACAAGATTAACATCGGCCAGGGCGCTGTACTGTGTTGATGAACCATAAATATTAAAGGAATCTGCTCAGATATTTAAACAAACTGGACCTGCTCCATCATACCTGCATGAGCACTTTCAAACGGTCCAAGGGAGCTGTGCAGGTTCTGGACACGGCACCTGCACCTCCACCTGCAACCAGATGTCTCCACCACATCCCTGTCTGCCTCTCTTCCACTGTGAACTCATCAGGGACAGTCAAATTCTCTCCTACATCGAAGATCTGCAAAAGAAGAAGGTGTTCAGAAATGCTTCCTCAGCCAGTGATCTTGCCAAAGTTTTACTGTTCTTTATTAGCACCAAGTGCTGAAGAACAGGATATGCTTATTCCAAGCCAGCAGCTTATCTACAGCCACTAACTGCTGTGCCTGGCCACAGGAGCTGCCACTGCTAGAACATGTCACAGGGGAAACACTGCTGATTTCAGGATTTCTCCCCAAGAACCTGGCAACTGCTGAACATCTGTCTACATCAAAATACTGCAGGTCACATTTAGGAACAAACTGACCAACTGCAGGCAGTTCCATGGCAAAAAAGCTGGACCTCTCCAGAACCTTCCAAGCTCGCAGCCAGTTAAATCTCATTACTATTCACATACAGATAACTCCAGGAAGGATGGCTGCCTGTGGCATCCGATTCTAGTTTTAACAGGTCCTGAACCAGCTGGGGCAGGTGGCAGGAGCTCCTGGAGGTACACACCAAGAGAGCACCCTCATCTCCCTGCATCACCTGTTCCAGCAGCTGTGACAGTGATATGTGGCAAGATTAGAGCAGAGGACAGGAAGCAATTGAGCTTTCAGGGCTACAGGGACGCTATGAACCGTGAAAAGATAAGAACTGCTGATAGCAGCTCCTGGGGGCCAGGACTTGGACCAAGAAGCTGGGCAAAGACTGAGACCTGCTGTGCAGGAGCTATTTCTTACCGTGGAGTGCTTCCAGTACAGGATGATTTCGGGAATGTTCTCCACAGGGTGCAGCAGGTGATAGTCTCTCCACTCATTCCAATCAATTGTCATTGTTCCATTTTTATCCATGCTAAAAAGATTGATCATCAGGTGAATACAGACTCCCACTGGGTGACAAATTCCTCCTCCCCTTCCCTTTGATTATCCAAGCCTACGCCAAAAACAGCTTTGCAAAGCAACTACTAAAAGACTTCTAAAGAGACACAAGACAAAGCTAGGAAATCTTCTGTTCAACAAACAATGCTGAGGTAGAAGTGGGCTCTCTCTTTCCTACCCTCTCTCTCCCTTCTAACCAGCCCACAACAGTATTTGCAACCCCTGCTACCAAATTCAAGGACATGACTGTCACTGAAGGGAAAATAATACTTACTAGGTGACAGGACCCCAGAAGTGTCCCGTCCTTATTCTGACACACAGGCAAACAGACAGAGGGAAGGTAGCAGAGGAAAAAAAAGAGGAAAAAAACAGCACAAATAAGTGGTTGTTAACATGTTAGTGCCACATGCATAAAGCGCTCAGCATTTGCAAAGAGCAACTGCACAGTCCCTCTCCAAAGCAGCGAGCTCAGGGCAGCAGGACAATCAGACAGGGATGCAAATCAGCTTAGGTGCAAGCACTTCCCCTCAACAGGTCAAGGAGGGACTCTGGCAGTAAGTCTCAATAAAGCATTATGATTTTATAATTGAACGTCCATTCACAGGGAACAATCAAAATTGAAAGAAATAGGAAAAAAGGGAGGAACCAAAGCCTCTGGAAAGTGCATACAAGGGAAAAAAAGAGATGGGATCCATATCCCTATACTTCTTTCTAGCTCCCTCAACATAAAACAGAAAAACCAGTGGAATCTTCACCTCTTCAGTATTTTCTCAGCCTGCTGTTCAGAGATCTTGACTCCCAGGTCCCGGAGAGACTGAACAATCTCCTGGGCATCGATGCGGCCTGCAAAAATAAGCCAGTGAGCTCAAGGACACGAATTACAGGCTAACAAATGCACCAGCCCACCCAGGAGCATAAGAAAGGTGTTTACCATCATTCTTTTTATCCAAACTCTTGAAAACCAGTCTCAGCTTCTTTTCATGGTCTTGGAGATAGTGAACAAATTCTTCAAAATCCAGCTGTCCGTCCAGGTCTTTGTCTCCAGCCTTCACAATTTTCTGTTCAGGAAACAACCAAGAACTGTCAGTTCCTTTGTTCACTTGGACAGATCTATCCCCCCTTCTCCCATATTTGAAAAACATGTCTCACACAACTTTGACTTTTTCTCCAAAAAGTAGATGACAGAACTGTAATTCTTCTATGAGAGTTGAATAATGCAGTGGCGTAGAAAAGTCACCTGATTCCAACTGTTTCCCAAAGATGGAATGCCTCATGCTTTTATCAGGGATATTCTGCTAGTATCATGTGTCTAATCTCAGGATTGTACCTTGATTAACACTTTGCAAAGTCCTTGAACTAAATATGAGTCTGCAGATTTCCATAAAAAGCAAATCACAAAACTTGAGGTTATAGAAAAATCTTAACAGGAGATGGAATTTCGTGCCTACTACAATCCTTAGAGTAAGCTCCCTCTGGCAGTAACTAACTCCAACCAGCAAAATCCTGTCCAGCTCCAGTGAACACAGCCAAAGATAAAAACCTTTGTGAACTTGTTTAGGCACCCTGAAGCTATGTGCTTTAATTACACAAGTTTCCATGAGATGCATATAAAACAAGAATAGTTCTTAGTAGGACAAAGCTAAAACCAAGATCAAACTGTGCCAGACATCTAGGACAAGGTAAATGACTCATTAACTCACTGCAGCTCTCTGAGGTAACAGCCCATGAACTGTCCTCTCTAAGGGCACATGGCTGCATGCTGACAGGTGAGGTGATTTCCAGATTACAAGAATGTGGCTCAGGGAGCTCCTATCCCCCTTCTGGTTTAGTCACTTTGACAGCCTTCAAGTCTTTTCCAACATGAATCAGTGAGCATCATTCAGTAAGGTGTGATTCAGTCTAGTGCATCACCCAAAGTTTTGTTTTAATTCTTGTAACATTAATGTTAACAGCAGATGGGCTGTTAAAAGAAGCTCTGAGCTGAGATGAAACACTGGGTCAACCCTCTGCTCGCCAGTATCTTGTTCAATATTTAAGCTTCAAAGTATTAGGCAAGCCTAAACTCACTGTGGTATGTCCTATGATCACCAGTCCTCTTCATAAGCCGTAAGTCTTTGTTTCAATGTCATTTTAAATTACCTCAGTACTAAATAATTCGCTATTGAAACGCTCTCTCTCACCCACCAAGTCCTGTCTCTTTAGCCCTAATGCTATGAGGATTATTCCTAATCACTTTATGAACCTCAAATAAGAAAGTGCTGTCCCAGCTGCCCTGACCTCAGAGGTATGTCAGCATTCCCAACCTGCCATTTATCATATGACCGTTGTGAAGTTCAGATATCACCTCACACTCAACTTGTAGGCTAAATATAGACCAACAGCCCTCTCCTATCAGCACACTGGGCTTGAACAGCTGAATCAGGGCTTCCCTCTCACTGGCAACCCCCAACCAGTTGACAGGCATTAATAATTTGGAGGCACTGTAAGAGAGATGTGACAGTGCAAGTGCTCCTTCTCTCTCAGCACACCCTGACAACTGCAGAAATGCACCCTGAGTGATCAGAGACCGCAGGCAGTAAAAGCTTTGCCCTGTTCACCTTCCTCCCCCACAATCACAGCAGAGGAACACTGCCTGCCCGACAGTAACCCACAGCACACGTGTGAGGGGTGAGAAAGCCAAGCTCTCAGCATCTTCTCTGGAGGTGTGAACAAGTATCTGCCTGCACCTCTTCACTTCCAACAGCAAACATGAAACCTGGCCATTAACAGCTATGTTGGCTGCAGAAGTTCCTGTGGTCACCTGCAGTCACAGCCCCTGCAGCACACTGTGGGAACCTACACACCTTCCAGCCTGCTGTGTCTCTGTACAGGTGTAAAAAGCCTTCCCTGCCTGGCTGATCAATATTCAGCTCTCTGGGCTCTTGACAGCCTGAAAGAAGAACTAGCAGCAAGAGCTGTGACACATCAGGATGGAGAACTCCATGGATTTAGTGCATGTGTCTTCCACAGCAAAACAAAGGGTTCTTGCATAACTTCCCCAGCTCAGCCCACCCACCCCTGGCTGAGTCACTCACACAGAGCTGCTCTCCTGCCCACAGCACAAACCTGCTCACCTTCACCAGCTTCAGCTGACTCTACATTACAGCCCTGCTGTCAGAAGAAGGCATGTGGCAGGATGTAAGAAGGAGGAAGAGGATGTGAAAGGTTGTATCTGAATAGACCTATAGAAGCAGAAGACTCCATAGTTTGGAAAAACCTGTTTTTTTCTATTTAACTCACAACTGGTTTAAACAGTCTTATAGGCACCGAGATTCAAAACTGGTTCAAAACAAAAGAATCAAAAAGAGAAGAGTTCACACCAGTTCAGCACCAAGATTCAAAACAAAATAATCAAAAAGAGAAGAGTTCACTCCACATTGGTTTAGCAATCCCTGCCAAGGGGCACAAGAAGCATTTCCATGCTTCACTCAATCATTACAACAGAGTCACCATGAACTTCTCCTCGTCTCCAGCAAGCCACTAAATGTATTAGACACCATCCCTCCATCACTCACTCCCTCCCTTCCACTCCTCTCCCAAGGCCATACCTGCTTCCACTGGCGGTAGGTGGAGAATTCCTGGGAAGGAATGAAGAGGCTGAGTCGGAAGATGGATTTGAGTTCGGCCGGCAGCCCCTTCGACTCGAAGTACTCAAACTCCGTCTGCCTCTCCCCAAACACCGGCACGTACAGACAGAGGCAGAGCATCTTTCTGAGCCCAAGACTCAGCTGCCCTGCTCACTCCGACCGGCAAGGACGGGACGTAAAACTGAGCGCCTCCCCTGAGCTAATTTCAGTAGCTAGTGGAAAGGAAATGCCAGCAAGTCTCATGACACACGCCTATGAGCGAGCCTGGCTCCGGCGGGATTGGCTACACAAGTCCTGCCCTTCTACTTAAAAGGGAACCGGGGCTGCTCAGTCCCACCCAGCGGACACGAAGGAGACACGTGAGCTGCCTCCCATTGCTCAACACCTGGCTCCATTGATCCCTGTACCTTACATCACACTCGCTGCCACTTAACCCTTACTGGCTGTCTCTCTTCACCCAAGACGCTTTGGCCAAGGGCCAGGACATTCACTCGCTCATGATCAGACCCTTTCTGATCCTGTTCTCAGCTCTGTGGGGATTTACACAGGTAGCACGGCGGGGAACAGTCTTGATCACAACCTCTCCCATCATGCAACACAGGAGGACTATCACTGTCTTCCCCAGAAAAAAAAATTAAGTGCAGTTAAAACAGAATGCCAGCTATTTACTGCTTTAGTACACGTTTAGGAGAGCCAGCGTAAGCAAAAGTTTTCCACTTTTACAAGGTTATTTTGTTATGCCAGAGTTGACTGGCTTTGGTTGCAAGTTCTCCCGAAACCACTTGTGCCCACTAAGAGCAGACAACCCCTGCACACAAAGATCTCTCCCCTCTGTAGCACTCCAGAGTTACCAACACAGCAGCAATAAAGCCTGTAGAGGACTGTCATTGAGCCAAATACAAAGAAAATCACCCAAATCAAGGGCAGGCTTCAAAACAGCCCCAGCTGCTTCTAAGCCTCCTAGCTAAGTATCCACACAGCAGTTACACGAGCTTAATATTTTTCATCCTCTTCTGACTCCAATTAAACACTGCAGTGAGATATGTGCTACAAGAAGTGTCCCAGGAAGAACACCATTTTCCAGTTTCTACCTTTGACAGTTTAACTGCTTTGTAAGCGAGTTCCTGAGCTCTCATTAGGAGCAAGCCAGGCTGGAGGGAGTGTGGCACAAGCACCATTTCATGCAGGTATAATTATAGCTTTCAGAGCATTTGGTGGAGTTTGAGGCACTGGCTAACACCTAGCTCTCCAGAGAGAGTATCAACGGGCAACAATGCTGTTCAGGACAGAAGCACTGACTGCTAACATGAATTTTAAATTAAGCTATAGTCTTAGTATTAATCAGAGAGAAGCTATCTCACAGGGAAGACGAAACAAGCCATAGCCAATAACCCAAATATTGTAATCCTGTCTGCACTCGAAGTAACAAAGTGTGTTTGCTGAACTGGTTCAAGCCAGCCAGGATAACAGCCTTCCCCACTGCTGCGGACACAGCAACATTTTCGAGTGTTTGTTGTGTTTGAACAGCCTGCCTGCAGAGCAAAGTCCAACCCGCACTCTCCTCCTCAGGCCCTTCATGCACAGGGTGCCTGTACATCTTTACCATGGTATTTTGTTCTCTAAGGCAAAGCCAAGGTCTGTAATGAGCTGTTTATGGAGCTGCATGTCAATCACACAAACTGGGAATATTTAATCTGTGCCTTAATTTCAAGGATTTTTGGGTTTTTTTTTTTAAAGTTTAATGGATCACAACTCACAGCAGCTCAGCACCCTTGGGAGCCGTGACCTACAATGGTGTCCTCTGCCCTTCCTGGGGCACCTCACCTACCATGGCACCATGGCCAGGTTACCTAACCAGGCTTAACCTACTCCCTGCTGACGTCTCTCTGCATGAAAACAGGATCTTCTCAGGGACTCCAGATCCTCTTAAAGATCAGCTGCAGCAGCTCACTGCATGCATGCCCACAGCACACCCCAGCCTCCCCAGCAAGTCCAGTCTTGCTGCAAGCAGCACCCTACTGATATCTACACCCCACTGTCCAACACCAAGTACCCCCACCCAGGGGAGCAGAGTGGGCACCCCCAGCAACAGGTTGTAAGTGAATAAATCTCACTCAGATTTGCTTCACAAAGCCTTAAGATCCTCCGTAGTCCTTCCCACGAGTTGCCAAGCATCACTATTATAGCTGCTTGGCAGCTCAGTTGCTATGCCAACATGATGCAGATTTTCCTAAGAAACTCTGTTTGGAGTTGGCAGCTAGAGACAAAAGGCAAAATCGGCACATTTTAGGAAAAAAAGCCCTACTACCTACGTCAGAGGAAAGGAGAAAGCTAATGAGGTTAAAGCTGATTTTAAGCAGGGTATTAATTACAGGACAGTGAGCTAAGAAGGAGAGACAGATTACAAATGAAGTTTATATCAGCAATTCAGGTTATAATGACAAAGGGAACTTCAACAAGTATTAAGAAGTTTTTGTATTTCCGCTAAAAAAAAGTCCTGGTAAAGCTGGAAATACTCAAGAGCCAGGAGCTCTCCAAAGCTGCAGGGATCAGTGCTGCTGGGACACAGGCGTGGGGGGTCACATCTCTGCCCACAGCCAGGAGCCAGTCCCACTGCCCCAGCCCCTGCAGGCAGCAGCACACTCAGCCCTGAGCTCCAGGCGCCAGCTGCAGACAGTACATCCCTCTTTAGCCATGTCTATTCCTGACCAAACCAAGGACAGGGCACAGAGCTCACATGAAGTCACTCCTCCCCGATATTTCCATCCACCAATTCTACCACTGAAACAACACATTTCTGAGCTATGTGGAGCCAGCCTGCCTAATACCCTCTGCAATTTTCCTTGATGACAAGAAAAGTGAGCCATGAAGGAAGCTAAATCCAGCTCTTTCTCCCTTTAGCAAACTCATTTTCATTTTATTTCTAGGATTTGGTTCTTTTAAATGCTGCATGTGTTACTAGTTTCCATACCCTGCTGTCCCTGCTAACCTTTCCAAGTCATTTACACTCTTCTAGGCATCTGCTTCATCACTGGTTTACTACATCACCTCCAGAATGTACCTCCCGGGGATGGAAAGATGCAGCCATACAAGGAGCAGGAAAGTATGCTGTTTAATNAAAAAAAAAAAAAAGGCTCTAAAAATATCAAGTGCCAGCAAGCGTCACAGTCACGTAACATCCTCCTTCAGAGGCAAAACAGCTTTCTGGGCTCCAACCTCATTGCTAGAAGGTTTCACTGTGTTCTGCTGACTTGGTCTCTTTTCATTTCTGGAAATTAGCTTATAATTAATTGGACAGTACAGAAAGTCCTGACAAAGCACAGAGAGTGTACAGTGTATGAAGTAGGGGAGTTAATGATTTAAGAGACCCCAGCAGAGTAAAGAGCTGCAACCAGCCAAGGATTTTCCAGAGAAAGGATAAGTGGCCAGGCACAGCAGAGAGCACAGTGTGGTACTTGACACAAAGGTAACCAGGAAAGGTGACCTGTTCCACCAACAACACACGGATCCAAAGTTACAAGTCCAGATGGTGACATCAGGAGCAGATCATGCCTGTTTCCTGTGTACACAGATCCAGGGCCAACATAACATATTTGCAATCAGTATTTTCTCCCCATATTTTCAAAAACATCCTCCAGTTGAAACAGCTTTAAACAGGCAAACATCTGAGGAGGAACACAGCAATGACAACTGAAGATTGAAAAACCAAAGCCAGGAAGCCACTCCAGTCAAGTTTATCAACACACATCAATTCCTTACAGAAACCCCAGTACCAGGTGTGATGTTTTGTGTGTTTTTAGAAGAGAAGAAGTAACAAGTGTTTTTACAAAATGAAGTGGCCTACCAGTCAAGAGACTGCTCCAAGGTTACAGCCAGCCAGTGGCAGAGAACAAAAAGCCCCCACATTTTCTATTAACACCAAATAACACTGTTCACAGTGGTTTATTATCTGTTCCTAAGGCTGTATGAGACTTTCCCCAACACTTCTCCTTCAGACAGGTAATTGGAACACTGATATCTGATCAAGCACAAACAAGTCATTGCATCTTAACAAGCTACTATCCATCAGCTGAGCCATGGGTGGATGAAGCATAAGCCAGCCCGAATTGCAAGGCGAAACATATCTGCATAATCCTCAACAGAAGAGCTTTACACTGTGTTTTACTTCACAATCAGGGCAAGCTAAAATTACACAGTCACAACCTCCTGGCAGATGGGCAGTCACTTCCTAAGATGCAATAACTCCATTTTACCACATCCTTATCCTCTAGGTATTCCTCCGTTAGCCAATCCTACGGTTCCTATGCAGCAGAACTTCCCAGGGTCACACAGGAAAGAGGAGATTGGTATCAGCTTTCAGAGAAAGCTTTATTTCCAGGTGTGAGCAGATGGACTCTCCCTGACTGAGAGACCATTGTTCTCTGGAAGACACCAGAGATTTTCAGCTGTGTAATTCCAAGGTTTTCATCACCGTTTCCTTCAGTTCTGAGCCTCTGTCCTTCTTCAACCTCTGTGCACCAAAGTCCTCCTCAAAACGCGCATGCTCCTTTTTTTGCAAGGGGATGCACAGTGCTAACTGCTAAGGATAGAGATGAAGACAGAAGTCCCTGCAGATTTTTCAGTCTGATTCAAGCAGGGAGTGGCTTCTGCTACCCAGAATGTGAAATGCCGCCCTGCTTGTTTCCATTCAAAACAGCAGCAGAACAGATATTAATCCTCTCTATAATTAAAACCTGTTCATCCCTCATTTTAAAGAGAAAGCTCACAGCAACAAACATGCCCAATTCCCTGACAAATAAGCTGGACCCTGAAAGTCACACACCCCTATCCTTGCTGCAGCCCTTCAGTATCATCCCCACCTCCCACCCACCCTTCCCAGGCCTTATGCCCAACTCCTTCCCCCCTAATCCCAGGTCACACCCTTGGTTTTAAACCACACATAGCCAGAGCTGACTGCACCATCCTCAGGGGAAACATCCAGCACTCCCTCCATTAAATAAGCCAGAACTGCAGTCGGCCAGCACTGGGCTGGGAGCTCCAGCACCAAACTAAGCAGCTTTTGTTCGCCTCCCCCCAGACAAAGCCTCACCATTTATTCTCTGCCAACTGTGCGCCCTCACCACCTCCCCGCTCTCCCACCCCCTGGGAACTTCCCATCCTCAAGCGGATTTTAGTCTTTCCCTTATGCCACCCGCTCCCCAGGGACAGACTTCACTGTCTTCCGGGCTCTGCCATTCAAATAATACAGCCAGTTACCCATTTGCTCAAAACATGCAAGTTTTACCAAAGGCTTGCCAAATTACCAGAGACTGACTCTAAAACATTTTAGGATGCATTTGATTCTTTGCCAGTCCCTGGTACAGGGCGGGACTCGCCACTAACCTGCATTATCATTCCCTGTCCTCTGTCATGCTTTTTACAAGTTCCCCAGGAACCCTGAAGGCCCCCATATTCCCCCTCGCCCCTAAACAGCATTTTTCTCCCACAATTTGAACATCATGTTTGGAAGGTTAGATCACCTCCTCTCTTCAGTCACTCCCCTGCCCCCCGCCCCCTTTCCTTTCTAGCAAGCACACAGTCAGACCCTGCTCCCTGTTCCTCTCCCCCCTCCCCAAATTCACACACAGAGCTATTCACACACTCCACCTGCAATGCCCCTTCTCCCAGCAGACCACACACTCCGCTGTCATGTGCGCCGACCCCTCCTCAGGCCCCTGGATATCCCATTACCTTTGGAAAATGCTCTGCGGGTCCAACCACCAGTAGGATAGTTGGTCTCCTTTCAGTGGGATCAGTCCCTCTGTCCTGTGTCTTCCCCAACACCTTTGGCCCTTTCTCCCCGGGGCCTGGAAGTGGGGTGGTGTTTCTGGCCTCATCCTCTTTTTCATCTGCAGGACCTTGGCATATGGCCCTGGGAAGGAAGCTAGACAGAAAATGCCACAGGGTCTGCAGCATTGCTGCTCCAGCGAGCATCCCAGGCAGGGAAACCCTGAGCGCTCCGGAGCTGCCCGCTGCCAAGGATGATGTGACTGCACTACCAAGCACCCCCAAGACGGGAATCGGCACGGCAGCCAGCGGGAGGTTCAACCCAGCGACTCCACCGGCTCCGACTCTTTACAGACCGCTCCTGCGGACGCTTCCTGCCTTTTGAAATTGCTGCTACTGCAGTCGTGCCTGGCCTGACAAGCAGCTCATTGTACCAGAGCCTCAGAAATCTGATGGCAACAGACAAAGCACAACCCCCTGGCACGGAGAAGCCGAGCCGCCGCGCTTAGGAGGAAAGCTAAAGATGAACCTCTCCGAGAGGAGCTTCTCAGAGCTGCCCACGGAGAGGCGCGTCCCGGCTCGTCCCAGCGGCAGCCCAGGCGAGCAGCGAGGCTGAGCAGCGATGCTGAGCACCCAGGCTGCGTCCCCACTGCAGCAGTGCCCAGCCAATCCTCGCTCCCAACACTGCGCTGCTCCGGAGCGCGGCAGCGCGCGCAACCGGCCGGGAGCGCGCCCCGGGCGCGGGAGGCCGCCCGCAGAGGAGCGCGCTCGCCGGGCCCCGGGCACCCGGGCGGCGGCCCCGGCATGTAGGACACGGCCCCAAAGCAACGGGCAGCGTCCGAGGGATGCCGTGTAGCTCGGAGGTTCCGGCTGCGGCTCTTTGTTAGCGCGGCAGATGGCTGTGCAGAGAGAAGCCGGCTTTGCCCAGCCGTGGCCGCATTAACCTCTAAGTGCACTCTCTCCCCAGTCTATTATAGTCTCATCCGTGCCTACAATGGCTCTTTGGTGCTGCATTGTGCTGCTGCCGCCTCTGGCTCCCAGCACAGCCTTTGCAGCTATTCATCAGTGTGAGAACTGTGTTTAAACCATCACTGGTTGGTCGGCTGGCTGAGCTCTGCTGGTGGAGCCCTGAACCACCTAGTCAAAGGTAGGATGTTAATATATATAAGCACAGGGACAATGATATTGCTTGGATTTCTACAAAAAATGCCACGCTTTCCTCTGCTGCCACAGCAGCAGTTGCTCATTGATTGGTGAGGCTGTATTGGCCTCCCACAAGAACCCACCCTGGAGGAACCCAGCAGCATTTTCCACTTTACATTTCATCAACTTACTTCATATTCCCAGATTCTTTGTGTCCACAGAGGGCACTGCGTGCCTCACTTCCAAAGTACTGTGACTCTTCCCTAAGTTTGGGGATTTTAACCAGCCAGAAAAAATGAGTACAAAGCCACAGTTTCCATCACCTGGGGCTCCCTAGCCAACACAGCACAGCAAGAGCCACAGCGAGCAAAGGACCTCCATTTTCAGCTTTTAACTTTTGAGAGTGACAAACTGCAGGACACTTCTGGTATACAGATATTAGATGTGAAAATATGATCCAAAATCTAAAAGGTCTGAGAGCCTTAAGCAGCCAAGTTGCTCATAAATTTTGGGATGAACATCACTTTTGGGAACCTGCTATCATTGAATTCCTATAATGAACTTAAGTAATGGAAAAACTGAGAGACAAGTACATAGAAGACACCACAGTAAAAAAATTCCTCTGCAAATACACCAGGATTACTTAAGAAGAAAAAAATGCTTTTTAATCACAAGGTCTATGTAGAGTATGCAACAACATGTTTTATGTTCAAATTTGACACATACCAAAAAGTAAGCACACAAAAAATGTACAAAATTATGGGGCAGTTACACTGGGGTGAGGGTGTGGGCAAGGCCTGTCCCTCTCTGAGGAATGGCACAGTCTTGGTTCTAGTTGGGATGCAGTCAGCAGCTCAGGCACAGGCAGGAAAGACTGAGGAATTTGTGTCATTCTTCCATTACCCTGAGCTGCTGCCAGTCATCACAGCTACAAGCACAAAAGTTAAACTACTTTCTAACACATAGTGAATCAGATCCTTTAAGATGACATTTGGAAGGTTTTAATGCTCTCAAAGCCAGAGGGACAAAGCAGATTTTCTGAACTGGGCACGGTTCTTCAAAATCAGCTTCTATTAGCCTAAGGCTGTGGTTTCACAAGCAGCTGTGAATTAATCTGAAGCTTACTGCCACTGTAAGTCATCTCACACATCCACTTAAGCCCTGCACTTACCTTGTTCTCATGCTCCTCTGACAACCTCAGTGACCCAGCCAAAAACCTGCAGAGCTTTCTGCTGGGGTAACCAGTTGAGGCTACTCATGGACGGGGTCCAAAAAAGTGTGGAAAGGGCATCTGAGCTGCCTGCAGCAACAGGCAGGCTGCCCTGCCACTCACACAGCTACAAGTCACCAAACAGAAGGCAAAGCACCCACAGCAGAACTTGAGATTTGCCCTTTGTGGTCACTTAATACCCACAAGGCTCCATGTAACAGCTGATGTTACCCGACACTATTACAATTGTTCCCCTGCATTAACATTAGTGGTGTGTGCACATCAGGGACCCCCATCTTCCTTTGGTCATGCAGAGATTTCATAAGAAAATATTAATTTGTGCAAGAAACTATATGCCTGGGGTGTAATTAAAGCAGAAATTCAGTAATGCCTCTTTGACCTCTGTTCTCACTAAAGGAAACCTCAGAGGAATTCTGCCACCACTCTAATTCACACAACTCCTTGAGAAAAGTCAGAATTTTCTAATCATATTTAGGAAAAAAAAAAAAAACATTTATTTTACCAAATGGGGAATTTTATTAGGTCAGAATAATAAACCTAGTAACAGCAAGATGATTATAGCTAGAAGCAAGACAATTGCACTCCTACAGGGAATTTGTAGGGATGTATTATTACTCTAACAACACCACCATGAAGCCAATCATTCACACATAAAAAAAGATGTAATAAATACTGTGAGTCCAGCATGAAAGGTGACACAAAGGAACACGAGGAGCAAGAATTCACTTTTTCTAGAAATCACGAACTAACACCTAAACCACAGTGAAACAGCTTTCCCAACCTCAGCTTCATTAAGAGGACAGCTATTCCTCCAATTCCAGCTGTTTGCATGATCCAGAGCTGGGATTTAAGGCAGAAAAAGCAGGAGGGCTGATCTGAATGCTGGCTCTCAGCCAGCACACCAGTCACTGGGGACAGAAGGCGCCTGTGGCAGCTGGCCTTGGAGCCCTGCACACCAAAATGGGTAGTCATTAGATAGCCTGAGGAGAAGCTGACAATAAAGAGCTGTAACCTATCCAAATGGAGACAAAAGAGAGAGAAAAAAAGCAAGAGACTGTCATGTTTTGCTTATTTAAAGTATTTCCCTCAGTACTGCAAGCTGGCAGTATAAGCCATAAAACTGAGGTGTCTTGTACCCTTTCCAGCCACACCATCATAGCTGCTGAGTCTAAAACTCCACTTTGCAGACAGACACTTGCCTTTTCCAGGCCGGTATACCTGGCAGAAACTCACTTTTGCTTTAAGATGGTTTCTAGAAGACTTTTGAGTAAATGCACAGCGTTTTCCTGCAAACATGTGAGCCTCATCACCGACAACTTGCTAACATGTAACAAATGTGAGCTGGAGGGTGAAAAGAAAGGGGAGGCAGAGGGAAGGGAGCTGTGCTGGGAGCAATGACCACTCTTCTGCAGCACAGGAAGAGCTGCCGGCAGTCTCTGGTTCCTTAGGTGACCCTGCAGGAATGAGAAGTGACTCATCTCCTTTGGGAGCCTCCTGGAAGCACCCCAAGGAGCCCTTCTGCCTCCACCAGTGTGTCACCCCGAAATAGCACCAGCCCCCAGCTGGGATGGGCCACCCTGAATCCACCAACTACCTCTTATCGTTTCACATGTCATTTCTGAAAGAGGAAAATGT
The DNA here is from genome assembly GCA_013400315.1 of Bombycilla garrulus. NCBI lineage: Eukaryota > Metazoa > Chordata > Aves > Passeriformes > Bombycillidae > Bombycilla > Bombycilla garrulus. The sequence continues at coordinate 320,760 of VXBU01004557.1, read as the reverse complement.
TAAATGTGTCACTACTTCACACTTTTTAGAAAGCTGAAGTTAACCCTGCACAGTGCTTCTCGCACCATGACATAAAATCTCGATGTCTTGGCCACTGCTGTTTAAATAATTAAACTGCCTGGCGACATTCAAGTACATTCATATATTAAGGTGACACAGCATAGCTCAGGGAACACTACAAAGCAAGCCAGGTCTCCTCATTACAGAAAGCCTGGCACAAGAAATTAGCTACCCAAGCTGATATACTCAGGCATCCACAGCCAGTGCCAAATACACAAAAATACAGAGAGAGCTGGCCAGGGAGAGGGAGCACAAGAGCCACTGCCCAGGACAGAGTGTTTCACCAAGGTCATATCATATGAAGAGCAGAGATTAACCAAGAGATAGGGCATCCTTAATACTCAGAAATTAGAAAAACAACTTTTTGCAGCACCAGCCAGTTAAGCAGGAAAAGAGGTAGTGAGATAGGATGGTCCTGCAGCAGCCCAGGCCCAGGCCTGCCCCCACACAGTTCTCTGCAGGGTAAATGATGCAGGTTCACATACCAAGCAGCTTTGCCTTTCCAGACAACTCATGATCTAAAAATTTCAACAATTTCTCTTAGAGTTGAATTCCCCACTGCAAACCACTTCAGCTGCCAGAAGCCTCCCTGCAGCTCATGCTTTGGAAGTTGGAAAAACTCAGCCATCTCTGGTGCCTTCCCAAAAGGACGTGAGTTATTGCTGCTGTGCTTCTCCACTCAAGACAAAGGCTGGGCCATCATTAAACTGTGCTCGTGTCCTACATTCACAGGGACAAATATAGCAATAGGACATGAACAAGAACAAAGACTCATTTCCCATTTGCTGCAAGTAGGGCTGCAGGAAAAAGCTCCCTCCCCCTTCTCCTCCTCCCAATACCACATCATGCTATACTGTGTGCAACCAAGAGCCCAGGGCTCAGCACCACCATCTTGGGGGGCTCTCAAACAAAAGACCAAATCCTTTTTTATGGCTTTGATGTCTTTTATTAATGCTCACCAAGCATTTAAGGGTTCTGCTCAATATTCAGCTAGATTAAAAATAAAATTTAAAAGAAACAGTAAGTATGCTGAAGTCTGAAGTTTTTTACCTGTCATTATATCCCTGAAAGGAGGTTGTAGCCACCTGGAAGCTGACATTTTCTTCAAGGCAACCAGCAACTGGACAAGAGGAAATGGCCTCAAGTCACACCAGGGGAGGTTCAGGTTGGACATCAGGAAGCATTTTTTCATGGAAAGGATTGTAAGGCACTGGGACAGACTGTCCAGCGAGGTCACTAACCCTGGAGGTGTTCTCAAAACAACTCAGTGCTACGGTTTAGTTAATACAGAGGTGTTGCATCAAAGGTTGGACTCTATCTTGGAGGTCTTTTCCAACATTAACTATTCTAATAACCTGTGCAGATGAGGACAAGGAGATATGTCCACTACTTACCAAAGCATTGAGCCCTGGTCACCAAGAACTGCCCCACAGAACACACTGAAAGACTGAAGCACTGCTGCATATTCTACACAGGCACAATCAGCTCTTTGGGTGAGTTTTGTTGTTTCATTCCACTCAAGCTGAGGGGTTCCTACAGGCATTCACTTCCCTACGAAGTTCAGAACAGACCCCATCCTGCAGGAAGTAATACTCTGAGGCCACATCAGTGATATTCAGGATGCCCTTCTACTTACACCACACTGACATTTAAAATTCATATGCTCTAGTCAAAGTTGCACCTACATCTCTCAAAGGTCAGCCAGCAGCCCTTGGTCATTAGCACTGTGCAAACAAGACAAAGGTCTCTGCTAAATAAACCAGAGAACCACTGAGCTTCTCCAATTTTCTGCAAGATAGGACAAAAAAACAATCCTGGGAGAACAAACATCCCTCAAGAGTTATACATCTGGTCCTATAAGCACATAAAGCAACACTGGTCTAATCTGCAGTTGTTTGTTTACACACAAGGGAAACATGCAGGAGCAAGTTTCTCCTGTGCATATCTCAAAGCTGGCTCCCAACCTCCCCTCTCAACATCCAGTGGACACACACTGCCCATTTCATGCATTAATCACACTAAGGCAGGGCTGACCACAGACCAAGATAAAGATTTAGGTAAGGACTTTCACCAAGACAGTCTGAGCTTCTCTGGTCCCCAGCACCCTGCTCCTCCTGCTGTCCCTGCAAGACCTCTGGGTCCTGGCAGAGTGCCAGCCTGGGGTGACAGCCACCTCCCTGACAATCCCTGTCTCAAAACTCTCACTCTAGGGGCTGCTGGCCAAGGCTATTAATAACCAGCACTTGCGCCCAGAAGTTTCCTCGTGTCAGACCCAAGGCCTGTCTTCTCAAAGTCTTTTCTGCAGCTGTCAAGAACTCGTGATTGATTACAGAGTTCATTTGCGTCTTCAGCCTAAATCAGAGAAGGCAACAAGCCCTAAATCCATACCAATAACAACTCACCACAGACTTGAAAGTTTTATCTAAAATTAAATCACTGACCTACAGTTCTGCTCTTGCGCAAGTGCATGAGAACAGGGCCTCCATCAAACCACACATTTCATCATTAACAAAGAGCAAGAACAGGCCTCTATTCCCTACAGACCTGGCAAAAATTATTTCTTTTGCTTATTATTTTAATAAAAATTGTTCATGAATGTGTGAATTTAATTAGCATGTGATTGAAATTTGTTTCACCTTGTATTAAACGGTTTGGGGTATTCACAAAGGGTAATCCTTTGAGATTAGTAAGGAGATGGGTGGATGAGAAGTTGTTGGCAGCAGAAGGAAGAACATCAACTGGAATATCAAACTGTACCAGTAGTTGTCTGATACAATCTTGTGTTGCTCAACCCTTCATGATGAATTACAAAAGCCCAGCTAGAAGCTCCACAGGTGCCCCAGCAGGATTCAGGGCACGCAAACCATGAAAATGTGACAATGCATAAATGTATAGAGGTTTGGAGATCCATATACAGAAATCTACACAATATCTTTTGTATATAGGTTATTGTGAAATCTAAATGAGAGTTGGGGAGATATTCCAGTCCAAATTATGGAACAGTATTAGAATTTTGATCTTTATATCATAAACTGACTTCTGCAACACAGTAAAAACTCAGGTCCTCCAATTCCAGATGGCTGTGAATGGAAAACAGGTAAAAGCACCACACTGAAAAGAGTCCCTGCTCCTTCTGCCCCTTACAGTTGCTAAGAATCCAATACATTGTGCATAGTATAAAACAGAGTGCTGAAGAATAAAACAGAAAACAGAGTTACAGAACAAGAGTTACAGAAACAGTGCCTGAGAGGAAGAATTAAATGACGTCATGACAGAAGATAAAGCATTGATCAGAAATAAGATTAGATTTTTTTACAATTGCAACTGCTACAGTAGAAAGAGTTTCTCAATCCATCCATGGAGTCACTTGCAAAAGAACTAAGTGATCTGTTATCCCAGAATGGCATGGACACACAGCTGGAAGAGTCCAGGACACACTTCAAATGCAAAGTTGTTCAGAAGAAAGCCTGACGCAAACAGAACACTGCAGAGCCCAGCTGCAGCAGCACAGCTCTGCTTCTTCAGTACATGGCAAAAGTAAAAAACAACCTGGGGGGAAGTTTGGACAGCCAGGACCTGAAGATCAAAGAGGAGATACGGGGCTAAGGAAGAAGTGATGAAAGCAGTTTTCAGCAGCCTGGGAGCTGATACAGTTTTCCATGGGGCAGCAGATACCAAGGGAGCAATCACATATATGGACTTAGGAAAGTATCACAAGACCAAGGAGGACATCACTGTTGGAGCAGAAGCAAAGAGGACACTTAGGACTGAAAAGAGACAAGGGTTATGTATTCTCTGCTTCTTAAAGTGAACTAGTCCAGCAGAAGATACTCAGCACCACTACAGAAGAGGCAGCTGCAGACAAAGTTCACCACTTCAGACTGTCTCTAGGCAGCTGTGATTAATTCCACCAGTTCAGACTGCCTGGAACTTCAGCAGCAGAGATGAAATTTTGGAATGGCACTCCAGCCCTGCAGTTAATCAGGATCAGTAGGAAAACAGTTATATTAGCAAACACACAAATATTACCACCACACATTCTTTCAGCAATAGGACATCTCCAGATACAAAGTAGGAAACAATTCTCTTTCAGCATATTTCCATTAAGTGCATATTTCAAGCTCCATAGGTCTATATAAAGTCAGAAAGGAACAGTAACAGGACATTGACCATGCCAGAGGTAGATGAAATTTAGCAGTAAAAGACTATCCCATCACACAGCAGAACAAGAAAGGCTTTAAAAAAATTCTTCACATGGTTATCATTTTACTGCCCAAACAGAGCGAAGTATGTGGATTGCTTCGTGCTGACCAGAGCAAACAAGCATTTCATTACAAGTCTCACTGGTCTGGCACACTGTATTTGTCAACTGGTTTAAAGATAACAGCATGGGTTAAAAAAAAAAAAATAAAAAGAAAGAAAGCATTGTTTACATAAGCAAATTCCACCTCAAAGGACTTCTCAGTACAAGCCCTTCTCTCCCCCACCACAGAAGGCCACCTCTAAAAAGGAGAGGGCAGCAATTTTTTCAAGAATGCCACAAAGGGTTTTATCTCAGCAAGAACTCTCAGGCACTGAAGGAGCCAAAATATTGCTCATTTTCTTTTCAAGATCAGCCCAAAAGTTATTGTTACCACAAGGACTTTCAGCCCACTGACGCAGGGAGATTAGCAGCTCACAGCTAAGATTGGCAATAACCTCACTTTACAAGCCCAAGGTTTTCTCCCTCTGCTCCCAAATGTTAGAAGGCAACTCCCATATCAAATGTACTGTTGTATGGAAGGAAAAATAAAGTGCACCAGAGGCACCAAGTAATTTACTAATCACAAGCAATCCATGTGATTTATGCCTAAATTGGTCTCCAAACACCATGCTCGATAAATCAGAAAGGTTTTCTATCTTGACACCTAAGCACTTTCCTTGAGCGTGACCTCACATTAGTTAAGCATTGAGGTGCCATAATTAGCTAAGGTTGGAGCAGAAAAAAAGACTGACTTATTAATAGAACTGCCTTGGAAACAGGAAGTTTATTTGATTTCCCTAAAAACTGCATGGCACAGAAGCGTGCCAGCCAGCTGAGAGCTGTTCCCACATTTTTAACTGGAACTTGAGTTTTGAACTCTGCATCCTCACTCTCAATGGTTTTTACTCTGCTAAAGGGGATGCTCTACCATACTAACAATGCTTTGCAATCTCTAGAACAGTTTGAGTTGGAAAAGACCTTAAAGAGCACCCAGCTCCAGCCCCCTGCCACAGGCAGGCACACCTAAATCAAGTTGCTCAGTCTGGCCTTGAACTCTTCCAGAGATGGGGCAGACACAGCTTCTCTGGACACCCAGGGCTTCACCCCCCTCACACTAGTGATGCGGAAGAGGAGTGAGAGGAAGGAAGGGGCTGAGGAACAATACTGACAGACAAGGGGTTCAGCAGAAAGGCAGGATTGTTAAGCAGCATCCAGCCAGCGCTTCCCTCCGGCAGCGAGCTCCGGTCCCCGCAGAACGGTTCCACTGCGCCGCTCCCACCGCGCACCAAGCAAAGAAACTCTCTGCTGGGAAGTAAAAATGCAGTTTATTTTAACGTGCTTCCTCCTGGCCTTGAGCATGGTAGGCTGCTCTGAGCTACATGCAAAGAGAAGGGAATGCAAACGGAGGCATGCAGGTGTGAGCACAGAACATTCTGGGTCGGGAGGTCAAGGGTTGGGCCCCACAGGTGGCAGCAGGTCAGTGTCACAGGGCATGCACAAGTGACTTGTACAATCAGATTTACAAACCCAAAGCACCCAGCAGAACACTCCCATCATGTTATTTTTGGAAATAGCGCAGCTAAACTACTCACAAGATCACACTGGCAAGGAATTCTCATATTTTACAGCAGCTAGGAAGATGCTGACCAAAAAGAAATGTTAGAAGTTAAGATGCTGGAGATTCAAAGTTAGAAAGGAACTAGAAACTCTGGAGAGGACCGTGCAAGTAAAGCACTCAGACTGGGGCACAACTCCCAGGAGAATAGGAGCTGTCACTTGAATCAAATATCTTTTCAGTGACTCAGAAGTTATTCTTAAACTCTTCTTCCTTTTGTAGGACTCAGCCATGTTCTGGTGGCACATCCCTGGCTGCACCCATGTGTTTATCTCCTATCTTCACATGATACTCAGCTTTTTTTATGGCCCTGCACATAAAATACAAGCGACTGTGCAGCACCGAGGACAAGCTCATTAATCACAGACACGTAAATGACGCTAATCACAGTTAAACAGAGCAGCATCATGTTGAACCTTGGAGCCCTCAGTACAGCATCACAGAACAGTGTGAGTACAAAAGGCTCCCTGAAAGAGAAAGCCAGAGCTGCTCCAAGTGCAAACTGTGCACTACAGCAGCCTCCCTGCGTTCTAAGGTATTTCCAAACCCCAAAAATAAACGAGTCTGGCACAAGCCATCCTGGGCAAACATGAGCAGCAACACGCTTCCAGACTCGTATGAGGAACACGGTGATGGACTGAAACCTGCACAACTTCCCTGACTGCAGGAATCGCTTCCAGAGCACTTGCCACTATAGAAGTCAGCATGCAAGCTGCCCTGTCCTGAGTCCTGGAGAAATACGATTTCCTTTATGGTCTTTCCTGCCCAAACACTACGGTTTTATTCTTATTAACTACGGGCAGTTAATACCGTACATGCCTACAGGTAGCAAGCAAGCTGATTGCTGCGGGTCTAGTGTGGAAGCCAGCAGGGCGGCTTTGAGGCCAGGACCCTTGGGGACGGGAGGGCACCGGTGCGGGATGTCGCACCCCACAGCCCCGCTCTCGTTCGGGAACAGGACGCTCAAGATGCTGCCACGGTGCCACCACGCGCAGGTGCCACCGCTGCCCGGCTGGAAGCTCTCCAGATCTGCGTCCTGCTCCCGAGAGGAGCGCGGAGAGAGCACCGGAGCGGATACGGGACGAGGGGAACGGCCAAGCCCTCCCTCCCTCACTCCGGAACGCGGGACCCCGCCGGGTCAGATCCCGCCGCCGCTCACCCGCAGATCCAGCTCGGTGCGGTGCAGCCCGAGGCGGCCCAGCCCCACGGCCAGATCGTGGATGCAGAGCGCGCCGTCGCGATTCACGTCGAGCTTCTGGAACAGGGTGCGGAGACGCCGGTCCTGCTCGGAGGCCTCGCACAGCGCCCGCCCGCAGGCCCCCGCGCTCCCGCCGCCGCCGCTCTCCACCGCAGATCCTTGCTGGGAGCCGCATGGGCAGAGAACGCCACTCACCACGGGGGAGGCGAGCGAGCGCCGCGCCCCCGGCATGGCCGCGCCGGCACCGACCACCCCTCACGCCCGCGGCACCGGGAAATGGCGCCGCTTCCGCCTTCGCGCCACGCGCCGTAGCGGCCACGTGACGCCAGCGCCGGCCAATCACAGCGGGCGATACGCCCAGGGCCACGCCCCGCGGCGCACACGTGGAGGGGCGGGTCGTGACGTCACAGAAGACGCCCCCGCCTCCACCAATGGGAAGGAAGCGCCGCGGCCGTTCAGAATGTTGCACGGGGAGCGGTGCAGGCGCGCGGGCCGAACCGCAATTGGCTGATCCCTCAGGGAAGGCGGGGATAAGGAGAACAGCTCCAATCACAGCGAGAGCCGGCACTCAGTTTGAGCTTGACGGACGTAGCGTACATCCGGTAGGTTGGAAAGCAGTGCCCGCTCTGGGTTGATGGACAGAAGAAGAACCCAATGGGATCGGAGCAATGAAATCCATGGGCGGGCTCAACCCCTCACCGGCCCCACGCAGGCCCAGTGCCCTGAGACCAGCGGCGGGGCGGGGCCGCCTCTAGGCCGCCCGATGGACAGGGCTATCGACCAATAACGATGCAGCAGTGCCGGCGTGAGGCGGGAAATCTGCGTGATGGGCAGGCGAGCGGGCCAATCAGTCGTGGCAGGAAGAGGGGCCGATTCTGGAAGCCATTACGCCAGTGCCGCAGGGCGGGGGCCGTTGCGCGGGTCTGCCGGGCGGGCGCCGTACGCAATTTGCGTATCGTTGGCGGTGCCAAAGGGGGAGCGGGGGGGCCCGACCCCTCCGGGCCCTGAGGGGCCTCGGGGCCCCCCTGTTGTCCCCGGCCCCGGGGGTGGGGGGGCCCTGCCGCCCCTCGGCCCTGCCCGGCGTCCCCCAGGCTCCCCAGGTGTGACCCCTTGCCCAGTTCCCGCTGCTCCCCCATGGCCATGGCGTCGCCATCGGCGCCCCCAGCCAAGAAGCGGAAGATGAACTTCTCGGAGCGGGAGGTGGAGATCATCGTGGAGGAGCTGGAGCGGGGGAAGCACCTCCTCGTCAACCACTTCAACGCGGGCGTGCCGCTGGCCGCCAAGGCCGCCGCCTGGCACGACATCCTGCGCCGCGTCAACGCCGTCGCCACCTGCCACCGCGAGCTGCCCGAGGTCAAGAAGAAGTGGTCCGACCTCAAGACCGAGGTGCGGCGCAAAGTGGCCCAAGTGCGGGCTGCCATGGAAGGGGGAGGCGAGAACCAGAACGGCGGCGGCAATGGGCCCGAGGGCGAGGAGCCGGCGGGCGGCGCGGCCGCGCCGGTGATCCTCACCCCCATGCAGCAGCGCATCTGCAACCTGCTGGGAGAGGCCACCATCATCAGCCTGCCGAGCGGCGACTGCGGCGCGGGTGACGGGAGCGACATCCCCATCACCGCGTCGGCCACCACGGTCACCCTGACCCAGAGTGAGTGCTGCGCCCGCCGGATCCTCCGGGCTGGGCTGAGGGCCACACACACGGCAGCCCTGCACCCCCTGCGAGGAGCCTTTTGTGGGGAGAGACCCACAGCATGGTTGGAAAGGACCTTAAAGAGCATCCAGGTCCAACCCCCTGCCATGGGCAGAGACACCTTCTATTGGACTAGGTTGCTGCATCGAGCCTGGCCTTGAACATTTCCATGGATAGGGTGCCCACAAGTTCTTTGGGCAAGAGAGAAGCTCCAACAGAAAGAAATCCCCACATCTCTGTAATGAAATGCTCCTCCCAGTCTGGCCTTGTGCTGTAGGGGAGTGGCCGCAAGGCAGGCACTTACTGAAAGTCATCTTTGAAAGCTGGGCTCAGCCTTAAGAACAAGGGAATCAAGGATCCTTTGCACCTTGGGAGATTTATCAGTCCCTTTCTAGGAAAAAAAAAAAAAAAAAAAAAAAGCAGGGAGGAAAACATCTTCAGGGCTGATTTTCCAGAGTGCAGTGTCCCAAAGAGCAGCTCTTCTACCGACAGGGGCCATTGTGGGTCTTGTCTTTGTTGTTATGTCAGTTAATGCTGTTTGGAAAGATTGTTTTAGACTCGAGGTCGAAAAATTATGTTGTCTAGACAGATAAGGCATTCCCTATTCCTTTGGATTGTACAGCCCAGAAGGAACCTCGACTGAGGGTGGAGTAGACTTAAATAGACCATTTTGTCCTTTGCTGGCCATTGTATGTTATCTCACTGAACAGGCCGTATTCCTGTGATATTCACTGAGTAGCCCTGTAGATAAAAATCCTGTATCACAGCTACTCCTGACTCCCTTTCTGTCCTTTGTTCTCAGTTCCTGCAGAGACAACGTACCACAGTCTGGAGGACGGGGTTGTGGAGTACTGCACCACGGAAGCCCCCACCACGGTCACGGCAGAGGCACCCTTGGAGATGATGGCCCATCAGCACGAGGTGTCTGCCAAGCCCCAGGAGCTGAAAAGCCGCATCGCCCTGAACTCAGCCAAGCTCCTGCAGGAGCAGCGAGTCACCAACCTGCACGTGAAGGAGATTGCCCAGCACCTGGAGCAGCAGAACGACCTGCTGCAGATGATTCGGCGCTCGCAGGAGGTGCAGGCGTGTGCCCAGGAGCGGCAGGCACAGGCCATGGAGGGGACGCAGGCAGCGCTCAGTGCCCTCATCCAGGTCCTCCGCCCCATGATTAAAGACTTCCGTAGATTTTTGCAGAGCAATACGCCCAACCCATCGGTCACCAGTGACCCTGGCCAGACAGGGCAGCAAGATGGTATGAGCCAGTGAAAGAAACAGTGATGGGAGGGGAGCTTTAGATTGATGGTAGGAAAAATTTCTTCCCTGAAAGGGTTGTCAAGGCTTGGGACAGGCTGCCCAGGGCAGTGGTGGAGTCACCATTCCTGGAAGGATTTAAAAGATGTGTAGATATGGCACTTGGGGATGTGGGTTAGTGGTGGATGTGGCAGTGCTGGGCAAGTGGTTGAACTCAATGATCTTAAAAGTCTCTTCCAACCTAAACAATTCTGTGACTGTGTGGGACATCTGCCATGCTAAAGAGGACATGCAAGTCCTCTGCCTGCCCATGCTGGCAGAGGGCACTTCAGAGCAAGAGGTACTGTCTCTTCTCAGTGTGAAAGGCTCCCTTGAAGTTTGGCTGAGTCTAAACAACTTTCTCTGCTAATTTTATGCTCATCTGCCTTTTCAGACTCATACAGAGCCATAGCAGGATATGTAATAAACCAGCAACTTAACATGGCTTGCTTTAGTTCCTCATACAATCGATTTTTTTTAAAGTTATTTTTTAATTTCTGTTTGGAAAAAATCTGTTCTAAGTATGACACCTCTCTTTTTGTCTCTCTCTCTCGAGATCTATAGCCTTTAAGTGACTTCTAACATGGAGAGTTTTGTCGGGATATCAGCACTGCAGCTGCCAAGGTACAATGATCTTGAACCCCTAGTGCACACAGTGAATGCATTTCTGACGCTTGCTGGAAGCATTTACTGGAAACGTGGTACCAGATATGGTAGAATCTTCCCTCTGCACTGAGAGCTATGGATCGTGCTCCTGCAGCATCACACCCAGCCCATGCAGAGCAGCACCCAGTCTCTGTGCAGTTTAACTCCCACCTACCTCCCCTGAGGATCCCAGTGGGATTGAAACAGTGCATTCGCCTCATGTTTTATCTGCGTGCAGTCATGGAATTTCTCTATCAGCTTAGCAGATGTGATGAAAGTTTCATGTCTTGGGTACCAGAAACTCTCCTGGGATACATCTTGGCACAGTGTCTTTATTTGTCGCAGTATAAAAAACACCCAAGGGCCTGGATGAGTTTCACTCAGGTGGATGGAACAGTGAAACTCCATCTCTGCCTCATCTGCATAGTTTGTCACCTCCAGAATAACTTGATCCATCAAAGTGGACCTGGACTAATGTCCGGGACTAAGCTGCAGCCACAGAGAATTTCCCAATGTTTAGGAGTTCGTCAGCCACTGATTTGAGTGAATTTTGGGACATTGCTTGGTTCTGCTGATGGTGGTGTTTGTTTTGTACTGTTTGGGAGCTGGAAGCCAGTCCAGCCATTCTGTGTTTGTCTGCTGGCCTCATCCTGAAAAATAGAGCTGAGGTTTTCCTCACTATCATGTACCGTTATACAGGGTGAAACACCATTACAGCCACTGGTGAGGCATTCAGGCTGTGGGGCTTAGTCCTTAATGAGAAAGCTTAATTGCACAGGATAGTCAACATGATTCCCACAGACTTGCAGTAACTTCATAAAGTTTTAGATTAAAGGTCCACTTGTACATGCATGGAAGAAAACTTAGGTAAAGAAAAAAGGGAAGCGTAAGTCTTCTACCTTGCAAAGTGGCTTACATTTAACAGAATTGTTGCTTGCCAGGTTATTACTTTTGAAATGGAACTTTTCCAGAGCTGGTATTTACTTGCTGTCAAGTCTCCTTTAGGGCTGACAAGGGAGTGAATTTGCACAATCAAATGAAACCTTTACACAGCCTTTAATGGGGAGATGCTGATAGGGGACCCCTAGTTAGAGCAGTGGGTGAAGAGATCACCGCTGTCAGTCCCTGGCCTTTACTCATCTCCTCTTGTCTACAAATCTGATGGGGGAGAAAAGGACAACACAGTGAGAAGGGTTTGGTCCCTGCAAGACTCCCAACCCCTTGGGACTGACACCTCCAAGCTGAGTCAGGGTGGATCCTGCCTTGTCTGGCATCTCTCCACATGAGTAGCACTTGCCTGACTCTTCCTCTTAGACTTTGTGAAATCAAATCAATTGCTGAATTGAAATTTATTTTTAAAGTGAGAACTATGTCATATGTGTTCGTTTACCTCATTTGTGTAATGATCTCTCCTTTACAAATATGAATTTTAATAAAAAATACATTTTGGTAAACAGGCTGTTTTAGTTCATTGGTGTGTGCCAAGGCAGAAGTCAAAATGAGTTCATGACAACAACTTTGCAACACAGAATCCTCACTGTGAAGAGACCAAGGAGAGCTGTGGACAGCCACGAGTCACATTAGCTTTTCCTCTTGTTTGTGAACCTTGTAGCCTTGTATTTACATAATTACTGTATTTTTTCAAATAATAGCTTTTACATGCTTACCTTGGAGCACAAGTTATTTCACAGTGTCTGACAGATTACTGGAGTACAGTAATCTCCCAGCTGCCCAGAAGATGCCTAGAATAATGGTAGAAATGCCAGCCTTTGGCTTTAAATTGCAGTGTGCATTTTTGTCAGTGACTAAGCACTTCAGCTGTGTTGCTTTTCTAGAGGAGCAAACATGTTGCCATTGGAACCACCCATTTTTCTTTTCAGGATAAATGCAGAGCTTAGTCAAGTCAAACTTAGTCAAGCTTAGCATTCAAGTGTGTGTTCTGTGTACAGATTTTAATCTCACTAAAAAGATGTGGCAACATTTTAAATAGAGGGTGAACTGTGTGATGAGGGACTCGGTTGCTGCTCATTAAGAGGTCATCAAATTTGGGGAGAGACAGAGAAAAGTGTCCCTTAATGTTGAAACCAGGACAAATAGCTGAATAGGACACTGACAGGGCAAACAAGTACACAGTACACTCGACTGAACAGGCACCTGATGCCCAAACAGAACAACATCTAAGGAGTAATACTTATAGATGTTTATTTGTTCTCCTCTACCGTTTTTTTGTACCCAGAGATTTGTATTTGTTATGAATAAAAAACTGGGCAGGAGATTTTACTCCTTTTAATGCCTTTATTAAAAGAATTCAGCTCTGGGTAGGTGCAGAGATCGAAATCCGCCCCTGCTTCCAATTATGCCAGCTCCAGCGAAGGAGAAAGTTCTTAGCGCTGCCGATGAGTAGGGCTGAAGCCTCCCGCCCTCACGAGAGTCGCCCTGGGATGGCTCCTCTTAATGCTAATTACTGGTCCAGTCCGTATTCCTTCGCGTTTCCCCGAGGAAACTTCCACTTCACTAAAGCCCCAATCTATAGTCCCGCATTTTCCCGAGCAAGGCGCGCTGTTATTTTCTTTAAATAATGTCTAGTTTTGGAGTTTTGAGTCCTTTTTCCCTCTCGAGTTGTTACCCCGTGTTCCCGCGCGTCTTTATTTGCATATGTAAATGCTCAGTCTTTGATTGCGAAATCTGGGTTTCTGATTTCGCAATCGAGGTTCTC